>CABFOW010001935.1:6835-121160 GCA_902141385.1 Timema californicum
GTGTTCTGTGGCCTGTATAAAAGAGTGACCGTGCGTGTGTAGTGCCACTATGGGACTGGCTTTGGCTATCGCTAGTGCAAGCGAAGTCGTCAGATATAAACAATGTAAACTAAATTTCCTTTTCGGCGTAATCTTGTATGTTTTCAAAATTCTCTTTCGGCGTTTTGAAATCATTTAAAAATATTCATGGACTTTAACTTTAATCTTTTACACTTAGTTTTCGTGTCAAAGACTGATGCACTTAAAACTTGGAACTTTAACTAAGATTGAAATATTCAATGATATAGTTTTGCACTTGTATTTATTTCGAAGAATGATGGACTTTAATGTTGAAATATCTAATGATAATGTTTATATTTCGAAGAGTAATATACTTTAACTTTGAACTTTCACACTTGGCATTTGTATCAAAATATTGATGAGCTTAAACTTTGGAATTTAACTAAAGTTGAAATATCTAATGATAATGTTTATATTTGTTTTGCACTTGTATTAATTTCGAAGGATAATATACTTTAACTTTGAACCTTTTAACTTAATATTAATGTCAAAGATTGATAGAATTAAAACTTGGAACTTTAACTAAAATCAATTGTTGTCCATAATGCCTTTTTTTAATATTTAATAAACAACTTTTGATGATGAAGTTTGTACTTACTCTCTTTTTACATTCGTCCTTAGGTATCATATGGTAACCAAAGTCCGTAAGATAATCTAACCTGAGGTATAGATAGTTACATGCTGGTTTAATGTTATGTATTGTTGAGGTTGGCCGTGGGGACGAGCCGCAATAGTTCTTTATTGCTTGCGTATTGCCAATGTTTATCTCAGTTACTCTGCAATTCCTTAACTTGCCTAGCATACTCTATCAATTTGCTGCCTTATTGCTTATTGTTATTGTCTAACTTAAGCGCTAGGGTAAAAAATATGGTTCAGTATTTGCACGTCATTAGAGGATCTCGCCTGTATGGTTTTCGCCACAGCTGAGCAACATGTGGACTTTCACAAATCAAAAGATGCAAGAGATGTCAATAAGCTTTCAGATGGGTTCAAATGCTATCCCTCATATCTAATAATTGTATAAATTATGTCACTAGCTACTGGAGTAATCGGCGATGCATCGTCAAGATGCTATCAACATAGTTAGAAAAGCAATGGCGAAAATGGTTGGCATTAATAATTGTTCAGCTGTCAAGTTGTCACCTAGAGACAAAGCTCTCCCTATTGCTACTGTAAATTGTTCGGTGAGATTGTACCAGTTTATCCTTTTCTGCTTTCCGAAAGATAGCCATTGCTAAGCAAACCAATGAAGACTTAGCAATTCATTTGGATTATGCGTTAGCTCCATTTCCACTAGCTCTCTTCAACAAAGCTGGAAGGTGAAAGACAAATAAAACTTCATTGTATGATATTTATACAGTATCACACAAACATATCAATTAAAAGAAAACTGCTTTAATATTGTGGATGGTGATCTCCTCCTACACCGAGTTTTGTGGGGAACATATTCGAATTATTCATCTTTTTGCACGAGCTACATACATTATTATATCAATAAATATTATGGTAAGAGCTGCATAGTAGTTTCCGATGAGTACTCTAATAAGATTAACAGTACAACAAAATTAAAGCAAAATCGACGATCAACTGTTAACAAATATGTGAACATACACTTTGAAGAAAATATGATCGTTACTGTTCAACAAGATCAATTCCTATCAACTGACAAAAATAATAGTAGATTAACTAGCATGCTACCGGCCAAGCTGAAGAGCAAAGATATCGGATATCGGGAAAGCACTGAAGACGCAAACTCTCTCATCGATAGCACTGCAATGAAATATCTACTTTGAATTTAAAACGTAGCTATTATTGGTGAGGATGTTGACCTTCTTTTTTTTATTACTTGCACCTGCTTCACCAAATTTCCCCTCCATCAAACCAGGCGAAGGAAAACTGAGACGATAGCGTATTCATCGCACCAAATAAAATCATGAAACTTGCGAATATTATTATTTTCCTACATTTATTCAGTGGATGCGATACAACTTATACATTATTCTAGAAAGGAAAGGTCTAATGCGTCAAACTAGTCCAAAAACGTCAAGATTAGCACGACAAAGTGTTTAATTATTTGCAACCCTTCACGTGAAGTTGTATCTTTGAGCAGGAGAGTTTTTTATATTGCCTTGTATGGTGCACGATCCACAGACGAATTTTTAAACAAATATCGGTTAAAATGTTTCATGAAATCCGTAACCAAAATCAATCCAGATATTACCTCACTACCAACAACAGAAGTAGCTGCCAAGCAGCAATTGTTTCGAGTGAATCATCAAGTCCTAAAATGGCATGGAAATGATTTATCTTCCGAGCGTTGGGGCTGGAAACGTGCGCATAGCTGTCTTGTTCCAACCACAACGATGTACTGGCTGTGGTACTATGTGGGAAAAGGTGGAATTAATTGCACAGCAGTATGCCATTACTGCCATGGAGATCGTTTGAATGGCGCAACACAGTCGATGAAGTTGAAATAGAAGCTCAAGATGAAGAGAGCACTGTGAAAGATTTTATATCATCATCATTTCTTGTAGAAGAAGAATTCGAGATACAAGTTGCTCCATCAGATTATGTTTATGTTGGTGATGAGGAGATCTCCAGCACCAGTCATGCTGGCAGACAAATGTGCTTATTGTGTAGTAAGTATAGAGGAATATAGACCCTAATAGTAGAAATGAGTATCTCTTATAAAACTCACTTAGAAAATAAACCTTTTATTGGAGTACCACAATGAGAAGAATGATGAGTATTGCCATGTTGTACAATTACTTGAAAATGTAATAACTCATATGCCTACATATATATATATATATATTTATATCAAGCAAATGCCACAATATTCAGTGCCGATTAACTCGTAGTAAAATATAGTTATGAAAAACACTAAAGAAACATTTTTTGGTTGATAAACAAATACTCTTTAATTTTTAGAGTGATTATTTTTTCCATAAAATCATTACTGCACGAGATGTTTGCAAAAAAACTATAAGATTGTAACTATTTTCCAAGATGGCGGCGTTAGATCACTTCTGATCCTTCAGGGCTTTTAATATGTTCGAAAGTACACTTTAATAAACATCTCTGCCAAGTTTCAAAGCTTTCGCATTTTTGTTTTTATTTGTTGAATTGGGGCCTTCGTTGACTAGGCTTTAATAACAATGTTTTAATTTGTTAAAATATTTCCATTGAAATGGTTGTTATAATGTGTTAATAAAAAACATCTTTTTTAGACTTTAATATATTATCTTAGATACGGGAGTTTTAACTGACACCATGCAGGAATGTTGTAAAAACATAACAGCGCTAGTCAATATATCATACGTCTGGATCATTGCCGCTACATGTTTAAAATAAAATAATACACTAATAATGTATAAGTAATCAGTAGTTTTGTAATACAGTAACATATAAAATAGTGCTTTACAATATTTTGTTATAGTTTTTTCTAATAATAGGCTATGTTTTTTAACAGTTTGGTATTAGTGTAAGTTTAAAAAAAATATAATTTACAAAAATACAATATTATCGTAATATGTATTTGATAATATTGCTTCAATAATAATAATAATAATAATAATGTGTTGAATTTAAAGGTTGTGTATTTTTAGTATTATTTAGAACATTATAGGGTATTGCAAAAAATGCAACGGTGCCAGTCCTCACGTTTTATTTTAGCGCCAGTCCTTGAAGGTTAATGCAGTGGCGTGCAGTACCTTTGATTTCAGGGAAGGCAGTGACCTATTCTTCATGTCCTATATTATATATGAATAAGATAAACTATCACCATACAGTATTTTACATCTTATTTGAAAGAACAAATAATCATAATCATAACTCAACAAATCCACAAAAGAGTTAGATAAACATGAGTGTGGAGATTCGCTAAATATGTACGGTAGTATAAAATAATGTATCACTTTAGCAACAACTGCTGAGTATTTCTAAACAACTCATTTTTGTAATATTAAGTACATATTATTTTACATAAAATATAAAGCCAACGTTTTCAGAATGTGATCTATTATAGCTTGGTTGGTTATTTAAGTGCATGGCCTATTTCCCGCGCTTTATACCCCAAATTTTAAAGAATAGTGTCCCTTCGCTGTTAAGTTGATAAAGTGATTGGAATATATAGAGGACCTTAGTTCGATACCATGTGGTACTAAGGAAATATCTAATATTTGTAGTAGAAGTGTTTGTCAGGCGATAAAACTTGCAAAATATCTACACGTATTGGCCTGTAGTGTGGATTGATGTCCTAGGTTAAGATGATCTATAAGTAATTTACTGATACAATATGTTTGTTTAAAAATTACATGTTTAATACATGCATCTATATCCATGTTGGTGACCTGGTGGTCTAGGGGTAAGGTGTCAGACTTCTATGCTGGCGTCCGAGGTTCGATCCTCGGTCCCGGCAAAGATTTATCTGATTACCAAACCCTTCCTTCACCTCTGACAAGACACCTTGTGAATGTGAGGAATGCCAGGTCTCCACCGTGGTTCGGATTCCACGTTAAACTGTAGGTCCTTCATTTCATCTCACAATCACCCTAACATTACACATTAGCGTAAGTGCGTATAACCCGAACGGGTAGTAAGACGCGGTGCTAATAATAATAATAATAATAATAATATATCCATGTTTCATAATTTAATTTAAATTGTGAAATTATAAATGGGGAGATTCTGATTCTATAGATACCATGTCTATTTTGGCATGAGGCATATTTCGAAATAACCAACAATCATTTAAATAACGTGGTATCCCTGGATGACTGCAATGCGTATTGTTGTTCCAATAGGTGGACCCCCTTAAGGAATATTTCTCGAAGTAAAAAACAAATTATTTCATTAATCTACCATTTTTATTTCTCCTATTTATCTGTAAACATTTAATATATCACAAGGCACACACAATATAAATAGATTAGACTTTCTTCAGACGCGTACACTTTTAAATCCTTGCCAATAATATGTCACGTGGTAAAGTATTATTTTAACAAAGTGATATTTAATTAATTTAAATAAGACATTTTAAATAATGTTTGGATCTGTAATGTTTAAACATAAGGTACACAATTTTTAAATAGTGCTAACTTACTGATTTCATGCAAAAAGTTTATATTGTCAGTCATAAAAAAACTCAATGAAGTAATAGTAACTATCAGAGACATCTACAGATACAAACAAGCCTAACCTTTGAACTACAAGCCGAATATTATTATAAAGATGTAGTTACATATTTCACACCAATATATTATTAAAAATATGATCTAATAAAACTTACAGATCTTATTATATATTTATGAAAAGCCTACATATACATATATATACAAAAGTGGAACAAGTTCCAAATTGACTTGAAGGTTTAGCTCATTTTATATTTATAATATAGGAGGGTAGTAGTTATAACATACTTAAGAGTAATATACTAGTTTTCTTCTTGATTAAGATTATTGAGGCTTTGAAATTTTAATTCAATTCTTGCACCCACACTTACAAATTTTATCTTCAAGTTCTTAATTGATAATGGACGTTCTCACAATTTTCAACAACTGCCCATTTCTTTAATATTCGTAGTTTAATGATTTCTAGGACAAATAATCAGTCTCACCACTCAATAAATAACAAAGTTATAATAATGGTGAACCACTGCACAAATAAATTTGGTAAAAGATGGCGTGTATTAAATAGTAATATTTGTATACTCCATTCACGGTAGGAATTACTCTCTGAAAGGTCTTTTTTCCTACCAATATCCTACTATATAATATATTTCTGGTAGGGAAACAGGCCTTTCAGAAAACAATTCCTACGCTGAACAGACTTTAACTGAAATACACATGAACTTTTGAACATAATGTAAAATGTATTCTGATACCTTCAGATTAACTCAATTCAAACTATAGAGTTAAGTTATTTTGATTTAACTTAGGAGTATAAATATATTAATGTTTTTATCCAATAGGTATCCCAATATAAAAACACTTCAAATTTAAAACCTAAGAAAATGACGACCCATCAAAATATTTTGCTTAACCTTGAAGTTGAAAATCTCTGCTCTAGATTATATTATAAATCTAACATTATTTCAACGAAAAACTTAAAATTTACACGTAATATATTTCAAATTTATTCGTGTGACTTTAATAAAGTTCAATTTTCCCATAATTTAATCATATATATAAGATTATAAACTAGTTTGAGAGGAGTAAAACCAACATTATAATAAAAATTGTAGACTTCAGTAAAAGTATTTAGATTTATTTGGCTCTTTTTTCTATATCTACTTAGTTAATTATGAGTGACATCGTATTGTAGCATTCCACAATGACGTTACAATGCAGCACTTTATATTAAACAGATTTTTACTTTTAGCTTTTTGGTGTTGATATAAGGATAATACAATGTTAGAAAAATTATCCAAATATATAACTTTTATCAAAAAATGGATTTATTAGTATATTGGAGAAAACTAATTTATTTGTTAATGCAAGAATGTCTTTAAAAATATAATATAAGGTTGATATAATTTTTGAAACATTATATTATTATATGTACAAAATGTATATTTGTTTAAGAATATTTTTCATACATACTGGCTAGTGTTTAAATGGATATCCAATATTATTATCTAATTGATATTTCCGGCAGACAAATCATTCAGAAGACTACATATAAATCTTGATTTATATCAATAGCTTTACTTTATAGCCATCAGTATGTATTGAACAAATTGCCTTTTTGTTTTGGTTTTTAGTATTTAATTTAAATAAATATAGTTATGCAAAATTTTATATTCTATTTGACAATGTGTATTTTTCCAATCCAGTAAAATAATCACCAATTAGTTAATCTTGACCAGATTTGGAGGATATGAATGAACCTTTGGAAGGAAATTTTCTTGGTATACAAATAATTAATTGGGATAACATCATACCTTAAAAAGTGGTAATTTATGCCAAATTAGAATTTTGCAAGGTGATAAAAGACTATATTAATCAATGGCTGTTTGATTAAACTATTTTATCACCACATTATTTTTCTTAAAAACAATAAGATGCATGTTTATAAAATGGTTTTTAAAATACGAGAAATATTAACAAACAATACCTATTAATTCATCCCTGATACAATAATTGATAAAAGCACGTTTATTCACAAGCTAAGAAAACTTTATTTTCAATTGTCTACTTTGTAATTTCTACAGTAAATTAAAGGTATCAAGATTTCAAACGTTAGCAAAATGACGATTTATTTTATGACTCTGTTCAAAATACATTAAAATACATCTATTATTGATTCATTATAAGCTGAGACCTGATGTAAACAAAGCCACTTGGAAGTCTATGTTCTGGTTTGTTACTGAACTAACTTCACTGGTATCCTTCCACTAAATAGTTCCTCCTATGTGTTGTCTTAAACTTGTTTTAAAATAACATTAGAAAACTATTATAACTAAATTATTACTTTATTTGATTTAGAAAGTATACCTTAAGCTTTGCAAGCGCTATTCGAATACCAACAAACTCCTGACTCAGCGATGATGGACCCCATGGTACAGTCCTTGGCGCACATTGACGTACTAAGCCAAAGGTCCCGGGTTTGATTCCTGTGTCGGTGTCATTTTTCAATCTTTGGAAAATAATAATATAGCTTTGTGTACACCCCTGGTAAAATTTAATCTGGATCTATCATGCAATAGTTTAAGCTAGATTAAGGCGAGAAAATACAAAATACACAAAATAATGAAAAATTACATAAAAATCAATAAGATAAAGAGTGATAGAACTTTACGTTTTTTTTTGCCAACTAGGCTTTATAAATAATTAATAGTATGGTGAAAACATAAATAAATCAAATCTACACAATCTTTTAAAGTATGTATAAATATTTAACTTTGCACGCGACATGTGTAAGAAGTTTTAAAGATAGGTTACGTCTATTATAATTAAATGAGTATGCTTACATTCATAGTTAACTTTTTTAAATATAAAGGAGTTGTGTTATTTACAATTTATTAGTAAGTATTCCTGACTGCTCTGCTACCAGTGTTGTGTGTCTCTGTGGCCTTAGACCAACAACACGTTAAATGAAAGGTGGTACGTATGTCAATTAGTGTTGTGGTGTTTTACAACAGTTGAGAAACACCAATAGTAATAATTATGTTAAGTAATTAAAATATCAAATTGAAACATTTTAATAATAAGATGTTTCTAGTTTTAATTGCTATGGACGTGCAGAGGGATAACCACTAATTAAGATTAAGATTCTAAAATTAAGATTCTCGAAGAACGTGTGAAGCCGTCTAATGAGATGTATAAAATAGTTCTCTAAAATAAGTATTGAATGGACATATTTATTCAGCCTTAAGTGGTAATTTGAGCACCTTATTACTTTTTCTCACGTGCTAAATAATTTAAAAATGTATATTTTAAATAAACTCTAGCTGTATGTGATAACTAATAACGTATTATTTAAATAAATTATTTATGGTGGGCAGTGAGATGTGGAACGATAAAATTAATAATTTTGATATATTAATACACCTCAATACAGTTGTTTAAGTTTAAAATCATTGATAAGCCTCTTCACCAAAAAATCAATCACTGTGATTAATATAAGTCACTGATATATATCCATACAAAATTTACCAAAGATGTCAAAAGTCCACAAATCATACACTTCAAATACTTATAATAAGTTTATAAATTATTGATAGGGATTAAATACTATTATTTATGAATACTCGCTCGATTTAAACATCTATTAATTAATGAACCTAATAAATTCAATAAATATATTTTTGAAACGTTCCTTTATTAAAACTAAAATATTTATTGACAAAAACATTCTTAGAATATCGATGAAACACTAATATACCATCTTTATATATATATATATTTTTTAAAATAGTTAAAAAAGCTTCCATGTTGATATTAGTTTGTTAATTTTGTAAATATATTCATTTAATGGTGTCTGATAGTTCTTTATAAACTTTGATGAGAGTTTCACACTACAGTTTTTTTTATCATATTGCCAATCACTGTTATAAAAATAGATGAGAATGCTATGGAATTGAAAATAAACCATTCTGGACATTTGTTTGGTTAATAGGGTTAGCTTTGTGAAATTAAATAATATAGTTTATTGTTATTTTGTATATCGCGTCAATCCTTTAAAATTTTATTTATTCTTACAATAATCCGTGTAAAATGACAGTGTTTATCTTTTTATTGATTATGCTATGCATCTATTATGACTTGAAGGTTTATATTTTTAAATGATATAGGCTATAGTTTTCATTGTTTGTATTGTTAAAATGAGCCATTTATTTCTTATTCAAGTTAATCAATATGTAGGTGGGAATATTAATCTCTGAATGAAAATGATACTCCATGATGGTAGACCACAAAATATTGACGTCTCTAATTATAAGTTGGCTTTTTTGTGGTCAGCTTTTCTCAAATCTAAAATAATAGAAAAAAATATATAATAAAAACACAATACCATTCTAAAATAATTATAATTTATTCTTTAATATATTTAATATGTAAGAGCGTACACAAGAATGGTAATGTTAATATTAATTATACCCACACTAATGTCCTACATTATTTAGATTGATTTTTACTCTCTTTAGATATTATTTAAATTTGAATTGAGTTTATAGTAGATACATAATTATTAAGTCTTGGCGAATGTGACTAAATAGTTTATTACAATAAAAATAAAACCCTATAAACAAAGTCCAACCTATTTTATCTATCAGAATTTTTTAAATACTAAATACCTATTTGTGTTCGCGTGATAGGTAGTAACAATTCAGCGTGTACAGCCCATTTGAAAAGTAAGAGTGTAGGTTACTGTAAATAAAGTAAATATTAGTATTTATAGAAACACATTCTTTTAATACAAATGGATGTGCGATGGAAAATAATACCTGGTAAAAGGAATTTGATACAGTTTCGAATCTAGTGTGCAAGTGTCATTTGAAAAACAATATTAATTTTTGTTTGGTAAATGTTAAATAGCTGGTAATAAAATCAAATTGCAATATACATCCCTTGAACACAATCACATTGGGTACTTTTAGTATACATTTCTGTTTAAAAAAATATTTCATACAAGACAATATTTTGTGTAAACATTTATGATAACAGTTTTATTTGGTTTTAAATAGTAAATAAATCATGTTATGATTATAGTTATATTTGGATTTAAATATTAAATAAAGTGTTTTTAAATAGTAAATAAAGTCAATATTATAATTATAGTTATATTTGATTTTTAATAGTAAATGAAACCATTACAATATAGTATCAACTTGAAAGTGATAATTTTCTTTTTTGATTGTACTTTATTTTTGAATATCTAATGTTTTGGCACATATGCATCTGGTTAATAATATAAAATACACAATAAATCTTAAATTACATTTATTAAATGTTTTATTTCTCTAGCTGAAAAAAGTTTATTTTGTGGCACACGCATTTTTGCAGAAAAGATTTAATACAGCTGTTAAAAGATTATTTAAAACTTATTTTATATAAATTATAATAATTAATATTTTTATATTAGAAAATTGTGCAGACGAAAAGGCAGCGTTGCAGAGTAACATTTATACAATTTGAATATTATTGTAATGTTATGTACAAGAAACATATGTTTATTTACAAAATGAAAATGTAAAACCCTCAAGAAAAGAAAATACAGTTAATAGTTTTCGGTGAGTGTGAGTTGGTCCCATAGTACGGAGGAAGAATAGCAATAGTGTTTAGAATTTAGTGAAAATAAAATTAATTATTCATGTTATATTCTACAAACACAATTGGTATGCTATGTACATTGCTGAGTGCTATACTTACAATAAACCTAGCAAAGAAGCATTATGAAAAACTGTATCAACAGACAGCGCACGTTTTAACAATGGTGCTTTTTCCTTTCGTGAAACAATCACATTGTGAATTTGTAACTATTCAAGATGAAATTTTTACAATATAATACTCGTAGGCTTATCTAACTTAATGTACAATATACATAATGTTTTGTGTGAAACATTTTTGGTTATGTCTGATTACACTTAAACAAGCACCGCTAGTGACTGGACGAAACTATAACTACAGCAATGCAATTGTTGGTACAATGTAGAGGTAAGACAAAGGGAGTTTCAGAACGCTAAGCCATCATTGGACGCCGTATGTCAGCTGCTTAGAGGAAAACCACTAGGTTGTCTAGAAGTTTAGTAACATGAATTATTAATAAAATATAATAGTTTATTTTGTTTGATTTTTGTAATTGAAAATATATAAATTCAATATATAATAATTGATATGAAAAAAAAGATATTAATATGCTTTTAAATTTAGTCGACCCAATAAAAAATCACCTGTGGTGATAAATAATGGTTTCCCTCACAAACCAAATATTGTTTATAAATAGTTCCATTATACTTACCATCAACGTTCGACCAGACTCATGAGTCCTTGCCCCTAACCAGATTTCCCAATGGCGGTCTTACGTCTGTGTTACTATTGCATAGCTACTCCCTTCTAATGACTGAGGCAACGACGAGTTATAATGATTGTTGTCGACTGTTATTTTATATAAATACTTAATCAGGCATCATTTTTATATTTCATAGCTACTTGGGAAAATGAGTGGGCGTGCAAGTGTAAATCATCATAATTGCTTGTAATGCATCAAATAAACTTTCTAATGCCCCCGACCTTACTCCTCACCGTAAATAAATCTTGTGGTTTGAATAAATATATTTTTATTTTTTAAATTTAACTTAATTTTTAAAACATCTCTACACATACCAATATTTTAGTTACTTTGTTCGCTTGTTTTTACCTAACTAGGTTTATATTATTTTACACTAATACTACTAGAGAATTACATCATTATGAGAATACATATATTGTTTACACTTACCCCAGTTTTCCACACTACTGTTTTCTTCTTTAATTGAACACCTATTCAACTTTATAGATAGCTCAGTAAAGCGAGTTAAATCTTTAACAAAATCTCAAATTTTGTTAGTTTGGGTAATATTCTAAACAGTAAGACCTATCAAAAAACGGATCTGGAATTACATTAGTTTACATCCACTTGCAAAGAAAATTCATTGGGGGGTGGGGGCGGAGCCCTCAGCGAGCAAAGCGAGTTAATAATAGAACGTCACATAAATAAGATGTTTATATCAAATAAAAAATTAAAATAGATTTTTATTTGAAATTTAAAATACCACTTTGGTGGCCGCGTGGCCTAAGGTGTTACTCTCGCAATAGACTAAACTGTCGATGACGGAGAGATCGGGGTTCGATCCCGGTAGGATATAGTCCTACTGATGTTTTACTAAATGGTTTTCCACTTTTTTCCCACACAAAATGTGTGCACACTTCCTCTAAATTCCACCTTAAAAATCCCTAACACATTAAAATAATTGGTAAGTAGGTGTATAGCCCAAACGGGTATTAATACTTGGTACTATAAATAATGTAAAATACTGATATTTTTGTAGAAATATTTTATATTTTAACGACATTCCAATCTTAAACTCTCAAATACCACATAACCTTGAATTTTGTCATAGCTTAGCTGATCACACAGCAGCTGAAATATCTGTTGTAATGAATACAATATATTATATTAAAAACAAACATCTTTATTTATATAAATGTATATGACCATAGACTGTCTAGTGATCAGTGCACCTGACTAATAGCCTAGGGGTCCCGGGTTCAATTACCGGCTTGTAACTAGGGTATTTTTCCCGAAAGTTGAATCACCCCAACGGTCACCATGGTTTGGTTAGATAAACTTAAGTTAGGTTTAAGTGTTTTCACTGGTTCCACAACCTCATACTCACTATCACCCTCATACTAACTATCACCCTCATACTCACTATCACTTTAGGCTATCAAATTAATAATTTAAATATTTATTTAGTAAAAATAGAAAATACTTGTAAATTCTAGAATGATTTAGAAGATAGATTAGGTAGTTAAAAATCAGATTGACTTATATGATTTACTCCCGAATAATGTCAAATGACCAGATATTAACACGTAATAGTCAGGATCATGTTTTGTCCTTTATAAAAATACAAGTTCGCCACTATACAGTTGAAAGGATATTTGAGCTGAGTGCCTTTTCCTATAACATCTTACATAATTTAGATCTCTAGTTTCCCTAGCTTGCTGGATTGGAAAGTGAGCGTTTCCTGTCTGACGTACACCGTTCAATAGCTCATCTTGTTGAATCTGAAAGTAAACTTCCTTTGTCTTCTGCCTCCTATATGACGTGCGTCTTACGACGGCCCGACTTAGCAGCTCGAGCAGCAAACGCCCCCAGGGAGCACACAAACGCCGCCAAAGTGTCCCAGATAGACATGACGGTGAAGTGGGGCTCTTCGATCGGCGACCTTTTAAGTTTCTGGGCCGGTTTCGTTGAGGGTGAACTGATGATGATGATGGGCTTCACAGGTGACTTTGGCATTGCTCTCGGGGTAATGGTTGATGGTCGTCTTGGTTGGTAAGAAGACCTTCTCCTCGCCATCGGGGGGGCCAGCTGTAATGTGAGGGGGGATCGTCTAACGTTAGTGCTGCTCGCGGTGCTTGTTTTTCTCAACTCTCAGGCATACTCTGTGTCTGTGGAGAGGCTCCGGTCACCTAAAGAGTACGTCCTTTCCTCGAAGTAGGGTTCGTCATCGTCGTCCTCTCCCCGACCATCGGGTGTTGCCAGATCATCGGAGTAGGTGCCCCGAGAATGGGCGTACGCTATGCTCTTCTGGTAGCTGAAGAGCTGCCTCTCCAGGCTGTAGTTCTCGGCTTGAAGCGCTGTGATCTCTCTCCTGTGAAATTATATACAACCAAACAGTACAGAGGTTTATATTCATACACTTTGTAGCAAGATACACCCCATCTATCATCCATTTGGAAACAAAATGGCATAGCTAGAGACAAGGGGAAGTTGTGAGACAACTAATTAAATATATCTGGTGGGGTTGTTAAGGGGTAATTGGCGCTGCCACACGATAACTAGTCTCAGAATCTTCATTAGAGGAATTTGGCCTGAGTGGGAAGTGATGGTAATGATAAGAACGAGGATAAGGCTTGGTAAAGCTATACAGTTGGACGGAGAATAGAGGACAGGAGGGAGAGTTGTTCTATAGGTGTGAGACCTGCTATGGAGAAGAGAAGTGCCCTTGAAGTGTAAGAAGTATTTTACAGGGCGTACTTTGTACCCATTGACACGTATGCAGCAGAAACATGGACATTGAATGTAAGATAAACTAGGAAAGTGGAGGCCATGGGAATGGAGGTTGTGAGAAGCATGTTAGCTGTCACGAGGAGAAACAAGATTAGGAATGAAGTTATCCAGGGAAAGAGTAGGGGTACAGGAAGTATATGAGATGGTAGAGGATGCAGGACTGAGATGGTGTGGGCATCTATTGATGGAAAAAGAGAGGACGCCAAAGAAAATGATGGAAATGAAGTATATAGAAAAAAGATCACAAGAGAGGACAAGAAAGAGATGGGAGGAGCAGATAACAGAAAGTGTCCGGGCAGGCCAGAGAAACTCTAATGAAATTTGTGCGAATATTTTTATCACCGTGTCTGACTACCCGTTCGGGTTATACGCTTATGTACTAATTAAGATACTGGTTTTAAGGATTAGGAAGGTTATATTTATAGGTTGTGTACCCAAATTTGTGTGGAGGAGAGTGTAAAACAATTTTGGATAAACCACCCTCAGTACACCCAACCGAGGTTTGAACCTTGATCTCCCCACCGTCGGTGGTCTAGTCTATTGCGATACTAGCTCTTCAGACCACGCAACCACCGAAACGGGTTCCTGCGACTGTTGCTGTTAACAGAATGTGTCATTTATTATTAATTGTTACAATACAACTCCTCTAAGGGTTGTTTTATGTATATTATCATGTTCCTGACTCCATTCTGGTGGACTAATATATCATTGTAGTACTGTATATAGTTTATTAACACTCTACACTCCTTTACACTTTATCACTGTGTCAGGATCGTACACAAACTACATAACCATTTTAATACATTCGTTTTGTAATCATTCCAGTCAAATAGAGTGAGGATTGAAGTGGATAATTCAAGTATTGAGTGGCAGTGAGGCACTTTGGGTCAGGCACAAGTCAGTAAAGACCTCGACAATCGGGTAAATGCCAGTCAGGCACTTGACAATCGGGCACATGTCATTCAGGCACTCAACAACCGGGTACATGTCATTTGGGCACTTGACAACCGGGTACATGTCATTCAGGCACTCAACAACCGGGTACATGTCATTCTGGCACTTGAAAACCGGGTACATATCATTCAGGCACTAAACAACCGGGTACATGTCATTCTGGCACTCGACAACCGGGTACATGTCATTCAAGCCCTCAACAACCGGGTACATGTCATTCAAGCCCTCAACAACCGGGTACATGTCATTCTGGCACTTAACAACCGGGTACATGTCAGTCAGGCACTCAACAACCAGGAACATGTCATTCAAGCCCTCGACAACCGGGTACATGTCATTCAGGCACTCAACAACCAGGAACATGTCATTCAAGCCCTCAACAACCGGGTACATGTCATTCAGGCACTTGAAAACCGGGTACATGTCATTCAGGCACTCAACAAATGGGTACATGTCAGTCAGGCACTCGACAATCGGCCACATGACAGTCAGACACTCAACAACGGGCTGCATGTAAATCAGGCACTTAACAATCTGGTACATGTCAGTCAGGCACTCGACAATTGGCCACATGACAGTAATCCAGGCACTCAACAACCGGGTACATGTCAAGCATGCACTAGAAAAATGGGGACATGTCAAGCAAGCACTCAACAAATGGGTTCATGTCAGTCAGGCACTTGACAATCGGCCACGCGGCAGTTAATCTTATATTTGAGATAAGATTGACCACACAAAACGGAGAGAAAGACAACGCTGTTTGTCAATAGTAACCATGCAGCTCACTCAGCAATGATCTCAATTTAATTTTATTTGAATAACTGTCAGTACTGAACATCTTCTCTGTCTAAATTATTGTAATTTAACTCTTATCCCCCTCACAAATAGTTGGCACGTGAACTAAATGAAAAGCTCATCTAAACTGGTTGGCAGATGAGGGCTAAATCGGGATTTGAATCTCAGCCAGCTTTACTGAGGTTCATTTTCCTTAATTGATTCCCTATCTCCCTCCAATAAAGCGGGTATTTATTTAAAATCCAACTTAATCATCACTACCCTATCTTGTTCTTCAATCTTCAAATCACAGATTGGTAAGCAGCTGTTCCCAACACTCCGCTGTCTGAATTTATTGCTTTTAGCTGACTGTAGTACTTGCTGGTTACAATATCACACATAGTACGTTTTATATACTTCAGTGTCTTATTATTTTACCCTCCAATCCATGTTAAATAATATTATCATTGTTCTTCAGTGTATGATCAATGAACTGCGTAGTTTTAGAACTTTCCAAATCAGTCTTATTTCATTTTCACATCTCTTAGCTATAATCTATCACTCCATGATCTCGTTTGTAATCATCTCCAGCAGCATGTTTCAGACATTTCTATATTATTTCTTTTAGATTGAGTAAGGGTCAATTTTTCACATACACATCCCCATTCCCAAACATGTTTTTACATATGATTTTCCTAACATTCACATTTATGTCCTTTAAAGTCAGAAACTGTATTTTTGTTTTTCGTGAAAGTCTGTCTAACCTATGCTATATCAGCTATTAGATCGCTGACATTTCTTCTATATGACATTATCTTTCTCTCAAGCTAAGATTGCTCCTATTGTTATTTTCGTCACGATAGGGTTTCAGACACATGCCATCACTTCAGTTTTATTCTTGTATAGTCGGTGACCTGGCAGCCTAGGGGTAAGGTGTCAGACTTCTGTGCTGGCGGCCGGGGTTCAATCCCCGGTCCCGGCATAAATTTATCTGATTACCAAACCCTTCCTTCACCTCTGACAAGACATCTTGTGAATGTGGGGAATGCCAGGCCTCCACAGTGGTTCGGATTCCACGTTAAACTGTAGGTCCTTCATTTCATCTCACAATCACCCTACCATTACACATTAGCGTAAGTGCGTATAACCCGAACGGGTAGTAAGACGCGGTGCTAATAATAATAATATTCTTGTATATTTACAAGTTGAATTTTCTTTCTAAAATATTTCCACCCCTTCTAATAACCATCTCAAACTCTATTGGCTTCCTGCTTGAGTATCAATCCTCTTAAAAAACATAAAAATGTAAAATGTTACAACAAGTTTACTAGTAATAGCTATAATACTCTCAAGAAAAAAACTAACTAAAAATTCGTACTTCTGAAGGACCAATGTAAAAAAAAATCAAACTTACACTTTGTTGATGAAAGAAGATTTATACACAATACTTTACAAACCCAAATTTATGCGATATTCAAAATTCATGACAAGTACAAAGAAGTCATGGCAATTATAAGTTCTTATGCCAAGAGTAAATTAAATACAACACTAATTTTACATTTAATGTGAAATCTACAGGAAATAATGTTTACTTCACCTGTGGTTAGAACCCTTAAATATGCTACACCAGTGGTTCTCAAACTGTGGTAAGCGTACCCCTAAGGGTATGCGTGGATCTCTCAAGGTAAAATGGACAAAATGACAAGATAACCAAACGTGGCGGGAATTTAAATATATCGGGAAATTTTTGAGGTGATTGGGGAAAATTTTCTCCTTTGATTATCTGTAATTTGTCCTTTAGGAAAATTATATTGTGGGGGTACATTATACTTTTAAATCATTGCCAAGGAGTACAATATACAAATAGTCCGAGCACGTCTACGGTAGACAATAAATTATACACATATAATTATTATACTATCAGTATAATTATGTACAATTATAGTTAGATATATAGTATATTCATCTTCTCTTGTTCACGATTATTTTGTCTGCTTTAGGGCTACACTCAGCTTCCAGCAACACCTGTATATTTACAAAACTACAGTACCTATATAAAATTATATTAACAAGGCCCAAACTATCTCAAATAACTTGTTCCACTATGGTGGCTCTGTGACCGTCTCCTCGAGCCAGAACAGCCCCTAGTCATAAGTTCAATATTTACCTCATCTGATAGTTGTGTATCCTGCAGACGTCATCGTACTTGTGATAAGTAGCCTGGAAGAGAAGATAGCACTCCCCCCACTCCACCTGGACCTTTAGCTGACCTTTGTCCGTCAAAAAGGTACAGCCAACCTCACGTAACTGAAAAGAGAAACATTGTTTTTAAAGGGTAAAAATAACTGGGAAACAGTTTTTATATCACCGCGTCTTGCTACATGTTCGGGCTATACGCTTATGTACCGACTACGCTGATGGTTTTAGGGATTAGTAAGAATATATATATATATAAGAAGCGTACCCAAATTTGAGTGGAGAGAGAATGATAAGACATTTTGGACAAAAACACCCTCAGTACATCCGTCCAAGATTCGAACCTCGATCTCCCCGTCATTGGCAGTCTAGTCTACTGCGAAAGAAGTGCCTTAGACCGTGCGGCCCCGAAGCGGGTAGGACTCAGATGCTACGAACTTTGCCTAAGAGTTAGTGGTAAGAAAATTACAGGTGTGTCCAAAATTATTAAATTCCCCTTTCGGGAAAAATCACTTATATATCACCGGGATTCGACTCCCTAGATATTATATGTAATAAATTGAAAAATAACACCTGGACACGTGAATCGAACCTGGGAATTTTGGCTTAGTATGTCAATGATCTAATCACTGAGTTATCCGAGTGTCGTCCCATGCCCAGGACAAGCACAACATTCAGTCCTCAGGCCGTTAATACATAGATGTGCATTTAGCACCACGTCTTACTACCCGTTCGGGTTATACGCTTTAAGTACTAATTACTCTAATGAATTAGGAATTGGGAAGATTGAATTAGAGGAAATTCGAACCTCGATCTCCCCGTCCTCAGCAGTATGGCTCAACACGACAAGCGCGTTAGCCAACTACGCCACCGAGGCGGGTACACATCGATGTGAAAGGGTAAACCTACATTTTATCGATGATAAATTGTTCAGCCGTGCCGGGAATTGAATCCAGGATCATTAGCTCAGTAGAAAGACACGCTACCGACTGAACTCAGGAGTCGGATCCCAGGGTATCTCTCAAATAATATTTCAAGGCAGATTCTGTGATGGACGTGTGAAATCGTCAGCTACATATGAGCGAGATATTTCAA
This sequence comes from Timema californicum, assembly GCA_902141385.1. Taxonomy (NCBI): domain Eukaryota; kingdom Metazoa; phylum Arthropoda; class Insecta; order Phasmatodea; family Timematidae; genus Timema; species Timema californicum. Next base: position 26,195 of record CABFOW010001935.1, read on the forward strand.
GCTATCAGATACCATCAAACTTAGCAATTATAATATACAATATAGCAATTATAATATACGATATAGCAATTAGCGTATGAGCGTATAACCAGAAAGGGTAATAAAACGCGGTGCTAAAAAAAGGTTTGACGTATGCATGTTTGTTTGTAGTTTCAGTAAATGTTTTAGAGTTCAGCAACTGTCCTTCATAGCATGTGTTCATTAAAGCTCTATGCTAGCTTTAATGTAGATACAAAATTATTATATATATATTGGTTTTATTATTAAAGTGGTGGTGTGATCGTGTATAGCCTATACATTTTCTTCGGTCAGTAATATCCTTACTGTATGAAAAATAAAGTGTGGTATTGTATTAACAGCGACTCAAATGGTCTAAGTTCAATTCTCAAAAGAACTCCCTCAGGTTGTTATTAATGATGAATTATAATGTTCGTTTCCATCATATTTACAGGCAAAATATGGTACAATACCTTAAACAATTATTTGTCGTAATCCTTTCTCGTTAACTAAGGGGAATTAAACCCTTAGTAGCAAAAAATAAAGGATAAATAATATTATTTGAAATTATTTATCCATGCTTATCTTATATTTTTGGTCAAATCGGTCATTTAATGAAAGAATTTAATCAAATAGGATATTCCACTTACAGACTATTCAATCATATTTGTTATTTACTTATTACTTACATCACTTACCATCTAGACAGAATGTATGCAATCTAATGTTCATAAAATTATAAGTTATTAGTCCTGCACTACATAAGAATGTTAAAATAATTTGAAAAGGTTGTTATTTTATGTAAAATATCGTCTAAAAATGAGTGGGTCATGAAATTTGTAATATTTTAAAAGTTCCCACTGGTAAAGTTTAAAAGCGTCAAACAGGTTTCGTTTAACCCCCCGAGGCGCTTATGGGAGTGATGCACTCCAGAGTATTCAAGATAATTACTGGTGTCAGTTGCCTTCATCCTCCAGTTTGAGCTTAATGCCTCACTAATCTGGGAGCATTAACACTCAAAAGGCTCGTCAGACAGAAACTACCACCTCTATGGTGTTTAAAAGATAAGTGTGAGTGAGTTTTAAAACCACATTCTGCTTTCATCTGAAATATGTGTAAAACATTGAGTGAGCTTCTTTGCTTGGAATTCAGCTATTCAAACTGCACCCATCCTTCGTCGTTAAGGGCTCAAAGGAAGGACGTGCAACATAAAAAATGGAAATTGCAGAATGGCCCTTTTTAAACAATACTCATATATATTTATACATATATAATTATGATAACTGTTCTAAGCCGGATCCCTTCACACAACACCTAAGTTGCCAAAAAGGGAATATATATATACGTCGACAATAAAAGATAAAATCGGTAGCTTATAGGTGAAGTAGGTATCTTAACAAATAAGTCTAATTAGAAAATGTTCTTTGATATTTTATTCGGTAGAATAATATTAATTTTAAAAAGATATATAAAGGTATATATTAGAATGATATAAACAATTAATCAAATTTAATAATTCCTGTTTTCATAAAACGGAATGCTTGATCTACAGCAGTATCATAGATCCTAACATCACAACAGGCAATACTATATGATAGACTAGATAGAAAAAAACTGCAATAGCATTAACAATTGAAACCAACCGACTCTCATACTCAAAATGCAATTACTTCAGAACCAAATCAAAACTTGCAACCATCTCACGTAGGTATACAAAATTAAAGTTCTTGTTAAGAGTGTATAAAAGGAAAACTTTCATTTAATAGGGATATATTGCTCAAGACATTATTCATTTTCTCCCGATTAGTGACAAAATTAACGTTTCAAGTAAAAATATTACCATATTTCCATACCTAATATTCTATGCCATAAGGACAAAATCCTAATAAGGAAATACTTTTTTCTATAATTTGTTCATCAAACTGACTTTATAAAAACAAAACATATTATGTAAAAGAGTTTTTAAGCCACTTCATAACGTATACTTAAAATAAACTCGATAAAAACTATTAAATTTAGAATAGTATCATTATTAAATTAATCAGAGTTTATTTGACTGATAAAATCATTTATTATTCTAGCTACCAAAACTTCCACATTTTAAACATTATAATACTAACCATAATAGTTACCAATACGAAACCCAAAATTGATATTTCTAACCTTGATTTTAATTCTATGCCAAATTACAAAAAACTCGTATTTTATAAGTTGATCAGAACAATAGTACGAATCAAAAGTTTTCCTAGCTCTAGGCTTTAATTTAGTAAGTAATCCAATTATTTTACAAATGTATTAACTATGTTCAACATGTTCATTATTAAAATATTCATCCATATTAAAAACTAATTGAATTAGGATATTTATCAAAATTACAAAATTAACTAAATTAGAATATTTGTATTCAACAAGACTGCTGTGTCAAAATATTTATGTTCAATATCAACATGCCGAAAAGATAATTTTGAATGAGTTGCCGGAGATGAATTTAATATCCTACATTTTACTGGACTAGAAGCGTCCTCAACGAAAACCTAGCCAAGAGAAATTTTCCAAGAAAAATGCAGCGGGATATATTCACTCTAGAGATGAAGCATGCAAGATAGGAAAAGGGAGGGGTGGAAGGATAAACCATTGAATAGACACGTGATGGAAGATGGTCAACCTTCTATTCTGTGCCAGAACCTTGGAGAAGGTCAATCTAGATTCTTCTAGAAGCTTGTAGTCGAATCTGGTCTAAGGTGGATGAGGCCGGAACTATACCAGAGTTCGCTTGACTCGATCAGTCGACAAGGCTAGTAGATTGTGGTCGGGCGTTTTGTTTCGGTCCTTGCATGTTATTGAAGGAACGTTTCGACTACAGCTGGCGGAGGTGAGTTGCATTAACCAATAATAAACATTTTGTATACAATAGTACTGTTCTTATTCTTTAACTTCGACAGATGTTACAAAACATAAATATGTACTCGGGTAGTAAATTATTGTAAAGCTTGATTCACACCTTAGCCAAAAATAGAAATCAGAATCTGCTTGATTGGCCCAGCAACTTACACAATGTATGTTGACCCATGATGCATTGAAACTTTAACTTAAAACAGGAGATTACAAACATATTTTATTTTAGAGTGGATAAACATATATTTTAGATCATTCTCCCAATGGAAGTTTTCAAATCACAACGCTGTGACGTGTTACAATCCAATACACAGTTACACATGCTTTACATTAACAGGTTATTTCAAATCTTATTACAACGGCCAATGAAGCTGTCTAGTTGATTCTAGCTTTACAGCATATGTGCATCAGCGCATGCGCACTGATTTGGGATAGTTGGTTTTGAGATTTGATTGGTTCTCTCATGCCGAAGTTCTCGGGTAGAGAGAGTGGACAAAGTGGAGCTGAGCTAAACTTTAGTATAACATTTAGTCAATTATGTCTCTTCATTATTTATAAATTTTACATGTTCAAAATAAATTTATGTTTTCCTACAATATAATAAAATACATGAACTGTTTGGATATACTTAGTTTTTAGAACTTCATTCTCAAGTGAATTTATAATATATTCTATTACCCTTATTTCATGATGATGTGTATATGTATGTATATTTTATATAAAAGCATGTTTGCACAGTAAATATCTACATAATAAGTAGGCCTATATACAAAACTAAGATTTGTCCTCGTTGGATGAAAAGGAGAAATATAGACTAAAAAACAATTTGTTCCTTTAAGGGTTACTAAAATGACAATCATTTATGATGTTGGAAAAGTTGACTGTATATGAAGTGTGTTCCCTTGCAATGTATAAAGGTTCCCAAACACTGGTGTAAGTTGTCACATTCGCAATAGACTCAACTGATGGTGATGGGGTGGCCGGGACTCAACTCACTCTTCGGTGTACTCAGACTGATTTTTACTCTGTGGTTTCCACTCTCTCTCTCTATGTGAATAGGGGTGCATTTACTTCAAGTTCTACCATTCTCATCCTTATTCCAATAGCTTCGTTCTCGCTAATAGAAATTCACGTGTGCTGATATAATCAGTCGGTTCAAAAAAGTGCACTTTAAATGCCTCAAACAAATAAAAAATAAATAAATTAGAGTAGCTCTCACAAATGCGTATAACCTGGACAAGTGATAAGACGTAGTATTTTTTTAAATGTTTAATTTTGATATTTTCCCCCTCCCTCCAAATTACATTTCAACTAACACAAGAATAAGGCTGTTGGTGCAACAGGTCTTCAACGTAATTAAGTTTACATCTCCAATACAAATTACAATAAAGGCTCGAGTTAAGATCCTATAAAATGTCGATATAAAGCAACAATTCTCGTGGAATTGTACTTTGTCCACGAAGCTTACATCACTTGATCTATGTCAGATTATTTCATAGGCTCATACAACGAAAGGAGAAGTAATCGAAACAGATTTTTGTGTTGTTGGCTAGTGCAAATGTTATAGTATTTTAGTAAATTACATTATTAATACTTTCTTTTTACTTTATCGCCATGTTACAGGAAAAGAAATTGTGATCGTAAACAAATAATTGCAATTTAGATTTTGATGAATTTCGACGTTTCATGTCCCCCGAATAAAAAAAAAGTGTTTTTGGCATTTCCGTCTTTCTGTATCTCTGTTCGTCTGTCTATCTGTATCGTGGAGTAGAGCTTAGACTACTTTATCGATTTATTTAAAACTTGCTATCTAGAGTTTTAATACGATGGCCTCAAGGAGTTTATGGAAATGAATATCTAACCATAAAGTTAAGGGTAGTTTACTGAAGGAGGAAGGGAGAAAAAATATATTTTATCAAAATTGGCTCTAGGGATTTTGATTAAATTTCATTTCTGAGTATTGATAAATATTACAAACAAAATGGCCACTCTCAATATATCTACACAATGACTTTAAGGGTTCTGGTCTGATGCGTAAATTCTTAGTTTTTATTATATCTTCATAACTCTTTGAGATATGAAATTACTTATCACTAAAAATATGTAGGTATATTTATAATACAAATATTTTATTCGAAACATATTTTTATAAAACCAATATTTTTCAAGCCATACACAGATATTTTTTAAAAGCTTTTTGAACACTAAGGATCAATGATTGGACTCGTAAAAAAAAATCTAACTCGAGATGTTGATGGCTGTTGACTTTTCATGACCCCCGAACCCTACAAAGGGATTTTTACAATGCCGTCTGTCTGTGTGTCTGTCTAACCCTAAAATTAAGAGAAGTTTAATAAAGGGCGAAAAGAAAAAAAAAATCGATTTTCTCAAAATCTCTTCAAACTACTACTACTAATACTACTTAGAGCAGATTATAGATAAACTGGATATTTTCATTTTCCCATTAAAATTATTTGTAGGGTACTTTCACAGAGGCTTAAATTTCTGTATTTCCGCAACTATTTGAGATAGTAAATAACTTAACATTGCAAAATCGTAGTCCTATTAAAAATAAATAACTTTTAATTGAAATATATTTTTATAAATCCAACAGTTTCTAAAATATTGGCAAATATATTAATACAATTTTGTGAGCTTTAGTTCTAAAGAGATACTACTTTAGTTTTAACGAAATAAGTCTCCAATGCCATAGAATAATTAAATATAAGTATCTCAAAAAGTTTATGTTGTTTTTCAATGATCTATCTACATTTTACACTCAATAGTCAATATTTACCTTTTTTATTGGTCAAAATGATTATAAATGAGGAATTTAATAGCAATGCGAAAACCATAATATGTGCAACCCCTAATAAAATGCCGAAAATTTTAACAGGAAGTCCAAGTTTTAATATGAAGTGTTGACCCTTGGGGACCCATATCAATATTTTTTACTGACCCAAATATACAAATGAAGACTTTTTTTTTAACAGAATCATAAAATTTAAAACCGAGAGTCAAAAAAGGTTTTAAGTATAGTGCAATTTTTTCCTGGGTCTGCTAGTGTATATTTATGATTTTGTTTCACATATACTGTGTTACGTGTTTTGAGTTAATATCTCCATTTTTTTTAAAACAACGGAGTCTATTCGCAAGACTTTTAAAATTCTCTTTGAATTTGTCAAGTTCTTAGGTAAAAGCCATTTAATCTATCGATTCTAACGAAGCATGTCAAAGAGAGCAACATTTATAAGTGCCAATTGTTTGTCAGAAAATAAGACAGATAACAACACCAAGTAAAAAGTATCCACAATGCTATCGGCAGGCAATGAAAACCACACAGACAAGATATTTATTTGTCAAACACTACTTTTTTTTTTAGCACCACGTCTTACTAACCGTTCGGGTTGTATACCTATGTACTAAATACACTAATATTTTAGGTATTAGGAAGGTTGAATTTAGAGGAAATGTACCCACATTTGCATGGAGGAGTGGTAAACACTTTTGGAGAACAACTCTCAGTTCACATGACCCATATTCGAACCTTGATCTCCCCAACATCGGCAGTCTATACCTAATATCACCTCTAAGGGAACTACAGGAAATATTTTTTACTGACCCAAATATACAAATGAAGACTTTTTTTTTAACAGAATCATAAAATTTAAAACCGAGAGTCAAAAAAGGTTTTAAGTATAGTGCAATTTTTTCCTGGGTCTGCTAGTGTATATTTATGATTTTGTTTCACATATACTGTGTTACGTGTTTTGAGTTAATATCTCCATTTTTTTTAAAACAACGGAGTCTATTCGCAAGACTTTTAAAATTCTCTTTGAATTTGTCAAGTTCTTAGGTAAAAGCCATTTAATCTATCGATTCTAACGAAGCATGTCAAAGAGAGCAACATTTATAAGTGCCAATTGTTTGTCAGAAAATAAGACAGATAACAACACCAAGTAAAAAGTATCCACAATGCTATCGGCAGGCAATGAAAACCACACAGACAAGATATTTATTTGTCAAACACTACTTTTTTTTTTAGCACCACGTCTTACTAACCGTTCGGGTTGTATACCTATGTACTAAATACACTAATATTTTAGGTATTAGGAAGGTTGAATTTAGAGGAAATGTACCCACATTTGCATGGAGGAGTGGTAAACACTTTTGGAGAACAACTCTCAGTTCACATGACCCATATTCGAACCTTGATCTCCCCAACATCGGCAGTCTATACCTAATATCACCTCTAAGGGAACTACAGGTCTTAAAGAGGCAAGCTTTATCTTCGCTCTCTCTCAGTTAACTGTTATAAAATGTCCTCACTTTCAGTTATGTCTGAAGGTGGTGTGCTGGGGTAAGAAGGAGCTACTGGTAACTTCGACTAACCAGCGTTGCGGAACTTGTTTTATATTTAAGAAAACAAGATAATGGCAATGCTGTTTCCTATTAGTAGCTATTCAGTTCCCTCAGATATGATATATAGTGTAGTCCACTGTGAGAGTAGCGCGTTGGACCATGCGGCCTCCGAAGTGGGTAAATCTTCTGTTAGTTTTCAAGTCGTCGGTTGAAAATACTTATTCAATATAACATATATTTTATACTTACATAAGAGAGACAATACACTAGCATAAATATTATTTCTATCTGTTCAATTTGGTTAAAAGATGCTATTTCCGGTTCGAGTGTAGTAATGTGAATCCTATGATGTAACCCCTGGTAAAAAATTAATACGCAACCGTACACGCTTGTTTGTAGTGCTGGTTGACTAGACAAACTCATCCAGGCGTTGCCCGTGGGTTTCACACACGCACAGTAGATTATCGTTTCGTAGCCAGAATAACAAAAGAGTATTGACAAGTACCCTGTCCTGACAGCTTCAGTTAGCAGTTGGTTCCTGCGCTGCTTGGATGATTTAATTAAGATTGTAACTGCAATGTGTACATTATTGAAGAAGAGATGTTGTGTTTTGTTTGTGTGAGTGAGTCAGTGTATGTCAGGCCATGTCTACAGAAGCTGGGCGAAGCAAGGTGAGAGATTTAGGTTATACATATGGTAAACATATTTTTACAGAAAAAATACACATCTAAAAAAAAAGTTGATATGAATAGAACAACATTAGTATTTGTTTTATTTATAAAATGAAGACTCAATTATACCAAGACAAATTTGGCAAAATATTATTATTATTATTATTATTATTATTACCCGTATCTTACTACCCGTTCGGGTTATACGCACTTACGCTAATGTGTAATGGTAGGGTGATTGTGAGATGAAATGGAGAACCTACAGTTTAACGTGGAATCCGAACCACGGTGGAGGCCTGGCATTCCCCACATTCACAAGATGTCTTGTCAGAGGTGAAGGAAGGGTTTGACAAAATATTAATAAAAATGTTATTTTTAATAAAAAATATATATATTTAAAAAGTGAGGGTTACTGAATTATGATATTTCTCATGTGAATTTATTGTATTTGTGATTCAAATAGTATATGAAAGTTTGGTAAAATGTCTATACCAAATCAAATATTTCGACATCAATATTTTGTGTCTTTTCTAGTTCTGAGATGTTATCATTTTCCTAAAATGCACTCACACATATATATACATTCAAAAATCTGATATTAAATACATCGTATCGTAAGGTACTCTCACACAACCTATCAAATAACTTATCTGAACAGTTTAATTTAGTTAGTAATTCTTATATTGCACCTCCTTTTAAATCAATTAATTCTAGAATGGAAATTTGATTACAATTTAAAATGTATTTTAAAAACTAGTCATGAACATTTTACCTATCAGGAATTATCTTTCATACATAGTAAAATCGAAAAGTACATTTTTTATATGTTTAAATCATTAATAACGAATTTTACTCGGTTACCCTGCAAGTTAAGGCCCTTGGCCTTGTCGAGTGCAAGTCTAAAACCTTTTTTGTGGGATGGTGGGTGGTCGGGTGAAAGGCGTGGCGGGGCTTCACAACCAACCAAAGTATCCTTCCACGCCAACAAGAACAGATGGATATTAGACACAGTAGATGGCGCTAGCTACCGGACAGGTCTTACGGAGAAATCGTTCGTTTGGAAATATGTTTCCTAGAGAATGAGTGAAATTTTTATAGTAATATTTTCAACACCTTTTTTAAGATATTGTATCAATGTTTATTAGGTGTTTCATTTTCTTATTATTTGTTATGCATCCGGCAGCTTTCAATAGAAAAAATATCAAAAATTATTGATATTTGGTTAGAATTATAAAGGAGGTGTTTATATAAAAAGTATAAATAATCAACATGCTTCTATTCTAGGGATAAGGTGTCATGAGGTGGACTGGTTAGTACTAGCTAAAGATAGGGATAGCGTGTAATAAGGGGGATTGGGTAGAAATAGGTTAATATAGGGATTATGAGGTGTGATCAGGTGGACTGTGTGTTACACTTGTGTCTGGTAGTGTAGGGAGTGTTTAATAAATACATTGGTGTTGCACTTGAGTCTGGTGGTGTAGGGAGTGTTTTTTAAATAAATTGGTGTTGCACTTGAGTCTGATGGTGTCGGGAGTGTTTAATAAATACATTGGTGTTGCACTTGAGTCTGGTGGTGTAGAGTGTTTTTTAAATAAATTGGTGTTTCACTTGAGTCTGGTGCTGTAGGGAGTGTTTTTTTAAATAAATTGGTGTTGCACTTGAGTCAGATGGCGCAGGGAATGTTTAATAAATACTTTGGTGTTGAACTTGAGTCTGGTGGTGCAGGGAGTGTTTAATAATTACATTGGTGTTGCACTTGAGTCTGATGGTGTGGGGAGTGTTTTGTAAATAAATTGGTGTTGCACTTGAGTCTGGTGGTGTAGGGAGCATCAAGCTTGATGGGATGATAGGGTAGTTCTTGGGTTACATGGCCCCTGGTGGTTTCCACCCCCAAGACAGCTTGTTGATAGAGGGTAGCGTAATATAACAACCCCTTTCAATCCTTCAAGATGGGGGGGGGGGAGAAAGAAGGCAGGTTCAACAAGATCCTTGAGGTGATACGGTATGAAGGGGAAAGGGGGAAAGGGGAAAGGTGGGGTGGAAAAAACCTACCCAGCTTGTCTCATGACGCCATCTAGCGACATTTGACTCACTCCGGCTCCTGCAGCTAGTATAGGCTTGCCGAGTAAGGCTTGGGGTTTGTCACGTTTTTTGAAACTATTTATTAAGAGCATGCATCACATACCAATCATCTCTGTGACAATGTCGGCTATAAGTCGCGAACTTATAAGAACAATATTGCACTTGGATCATTTCTGATGAAATATTAATGGAGATAAAGAGTTAAAGAAGTTCCTAAAAGGCCTACTGAATATCGTTGGAATATTAAATGATATTTGGATTAAAAAAAACTGCATTGGCTAATTTAGAATGGCTTCACAGCTAAGTATTGTGCACAACTCTTCATTCTGTTATGATAGTGACATACTGTAGTTATTAACAAGAAACTTTGTCGCTTTGTCCCCCGTCGTCGCCGCGGAAAATGTTGAGTAATCATTCAATTACGAATGCACTGCACACATTTCTGGCATTTCGTAAATCTTTTCTTTTCCCTTCTAAGCAGGTCGCAAACTTGATCAGATCAGAAAGAAAACAGTTATTTCTTGGCACACTGGATCCAATCAGGCCAGAACAGAATGCCACTCTAGGCTATATAATTTATAGTTTTTTTTGTAGTCTTACTACCCGTACGATATTTACGCCTAGACACTCATTACACTAATGTGTTAATGATTAGGAAAATTGAAGTTAGAGGAATGGCACCCCCATTTGCGTGAAGGGAGAGTGGAAAACCACTAAGAAAAAATAACCCTCAGTACACCCGACCGAGATCGAACCTCGATCACCCCGTCCTCGACAATACAATCTAACACAAGATTAGACCATGTGGCCACCAAAGGGGTGTTATTGTGTTGAATGAGCAGCCTAACCTAAAATATTTATTGAATATAAGTGAAAACTAAAAAACTGGATATGTCAAAAGGAAATAAATAAATAAAAGGCCTTCAGTAAAATTTAAAATTTATTGCTGAGTTTTATGGATGTTACACAGTAGCTAAACAAAAATAATTTATAAATCAGAAGGTGGTTTCAGTTGTGGTATTCATGAGGCAAGCTCTACTGATGAAGGAACCACGTCAAGAGGAAACTGCGGCTACTTTCTTAGGATCTCTCTACGAATTGATTTACAGATTCTTTGTGGACTGACTTTACCATTCCACAAGATCAAAGAAAAATAAAAGAAATAAATACGTGGCGTGATATTTTATGGCTCAGAATGTAAAAAACAAACACAAACAGTGGTTCATAAAGAATAAGTAAGAATAAAAAACCTCTGAATATCTTATAAATGGTATTCATGACATTCATTAGGGAAATTTTTTTAAAGAACATTTATTGACTAAATAATCTAGAAAAATCTAGAATTGAGTTGTGAGCAGTGAAAAATTATATTATATCCATCTGGATATCGTTGATGTTTAAGACGAAAACAAATAGGAAGATATTGAAATCGTTGAAAAAGAACTTAACTTAAAAAATTCTGATTAAAAAATGTGCAAAGGCTTAACATATAAAAGTAAGGGACTGTTTGATGAAACAATACATTAAATGCAAAAGATGCATTTAAGATTCAATTTTTTTAACGTATTATATACTTACTAGTCACAGGAATGACAAAAATACATCCAGCGTGTTACATTATACCTTCTATTCCTTGCAGACAAATCCTTATCAACAGATAAAGTTCAATCTAAAGACAAATAGTAAACATCTATTCGTCAGACATAATGAAAGACTTTGTTGATAAGCATGTGATTTTTTCTGCTTTGTACAGAAACAATGCATATAGCGGAAATGATGAAATCCCAAACGTTCCACCTCTAATTTTAAAATTTGAATTATTCGGCATACTATTTTTATTTTCTATTTTTGAAATTATATAGATGTTTATTGATTTTCAATACCACTCTTTATTAATGTAGTTTATTATGATTTTTTTTCTCATCTTACAGTAACTATTTATTAGTATGTATCATTACTTAGCTATTTTATGATTGCTTATTTTACTTTCTTATGCATGGTATTTATGCTTACATGTAAGTTACTTGTGTACTTTTCAGTGCTGGCTTGTTACCGGTCTTGTAACTGTTGGACAGCACTAAATAAAGGACATTTAAATTTAAATGTAAATTATTGGTGGAATGTGTATTTCCTCTTGTGTTGTGTTTGTTGTGGATCTAAGTTAGTTTATAAGTCGTGTGCTGATATAATAATTCGGTTCAGAAAGTGCACGTTGAATACATCAAATAATAGCCTATTTATATGCACGGAATGAATACTGCCACATGAAAACACAACCAGAATGAAGTGAATAACAAAGTGTGCTTAGTTCAGTCCTGACACTACACCTGGGATGTAGCTCTAACGACACATCCAACACTATTATACTGTTAGAGTAGTAAACATTTTTTGTTCTAACTTTTCGGTTCGGAAAAGCTTTGATATCTCCGTTTTCTCATAATGAAAAGGAATAACAGAAGTTACAAGGAAATAGTGTAATATAGCTGCCATGTTATTATTATTATTACTACCATAAATCCACACTGCTGACTCACTCACTGACATTAATGTTTACCCTTTTCCAGATGAGCTAGAAACTTGAAATTTGGCAAACTTATAGCTTCTAGCCTGTAACCGACGGGAAAATTACAAAAGTTTAACATTTTAATTTTTAACCTCCAAAAAAATTCAAAATTACGGAGCAACTTTAAAGTCGGTGCGGACCTTTTTTTGTAGGTCTCTTGCGGCTAAACGGTAAGACCTATCAAAAAACGGCTCTGGAATTACATTAGTTTACATCCACCTACAAAAAAAGATCACCGGGAGTTTGGAGGCGGAGCCCCCAACGAGCAAAGCGAGTTTATCTATATAATGCATAAAATATATTTAAATTTGTATCGTTTGTCATCTGAGCAGTGAAACATTCACATCACAAACTGAAAGCTTGTACAACGCAACATGATAGTGTGTATTATTCAGAAGAATCATTTCTACTTGGCTTTTAATACAGATTAATGCTACTTATGTGATTTGAGCATTCAGAGAAGGTACTTTATAATTGGACTCTAATACTGACTAATCATATTTATGATGGGTGGTCGCATGGTCTAGCACATCACTATTAAGTTAGACTTGACTATGGGTGGTGGGGAGTATGGGGTTCGTATCCTGGTTGAGCGTACTGGGAGTGTTTTTACTATACATTCCCTTCACGCAAAGGTGTGTACATTTGGGAAAAAAATCATATAAAAATATGAAATGTCGAAAGATGAAATTTATACTTTAACAAACCGATTCACTGATACTATTTAGTTAATGTAATAGTACTCATGGTTGTGAATAAATATTTAAACTCTTATCAAATATTCAATTTAATTTTTATCATATACCAGATGAAGCATTAAGTTGAAACACCAGAATATACCGAGAACTAAGCATTTTGTAAAACAGTGTTTTGAACAAAAGATTTTTGCTTTGGGGGGTGCATTATTATTATTACTACCATAAATCCACACTGCTGACTCACTCACTGACATTAATGTTTACCCTTTTCCAGATGAGCTAGAAACTTGAAATTTGGCAAACTTATAGCTTCTAGCCTGTAACCGACGGGAAAATTACAAAAGTTTAACATTTTAATTTTTAACCTCCAAAAAAATTCAAAATTACGGAGCAACTTTAAAGTCGGTGCGGACCTTTTTTTGTAGGTCTCTTGCGGCTAAACGGTAAGACCTATCAAAAAACGGCTCTGGAATTACATTAGTTTACATCCACCTACAAAAAAAGATCACCGGGAGTTTGGAGGCGGAGCCCCCAACGAGCAAAGCGAGTTTATCTATATAATGCATAAAATATATTTAAATTTGTATCGTTTGTCATCTGAGCAGTGAAACATTCACATCACAAACTGAAAGCTTGTACAACGCAACATGATAGTGTGTATTATTCAGAAGAATCATTTCTACTTGGCTTTTAATACAGATTAATGCTACTTATGTGATTTGAGCATTCAGAGAAGGTACTTTATAATTGGACTCTAATACTGACTAATCATATTTATGATGGGTGGTCGCATGGTCTAGCACATCACTATTAAGTTAGACTTGACTATGGGTGGTGGGGAGTATGGGGTTCGTATCCTGGTTGAGCGTACTGGGAGTGTTTTTACTATACATTCCCTTCACGCAAAGGTGTGTACATTTGGGAAAAAAATCATATAAAAATATGAAATGTCGAAAGATGAAATTTATACTTTAACAAACCGATTCACTGATACTATTTAGTTAATGTAATAGTACTCATGGTTGTGAATAAATATTTAAACTCTTATCAAATATTCAATTTAATTTTTATCATATACCAGATGAAGCATTAAGTTGAAACACCAGAATATACCGAGAACTAAGCATTTTGTAAAACAGTGTTTTGAACAAAAGATTTTTGCTTTGGGGGGTGCGGGGGGGGGGGTGGTTAAAGAGAACAACATTAGTCATTTTTGTTTGATGAGTGTCTTCAAGGTTGTTTTAGGTAAGCTTTGTTTATTTTAATGAAATTTTTATTTTATTTTAGCAGCATTTGTTTAAAAACAAGATACTAGCCACTTTTGCCTGAAACATTTTACTTTCTCTCTCCACCTCGTAGAGAAAGTTTTGTGATCGTAAAAGAAAATTTAACTCGAGATCTTAATAAATGTCAACGTTACACGACCCGCTGAAACAGAAAAATTGGTTTTCATAATGCCATTTGTCTGTCTGTTTGTACCTTAGGCTAGAGCCGAAAATATTTTACCAATTGGGCTAAAAAAAATGATATCTAGGGTTTTAATAAGGTCTCCCTAGGGAGTATTCGGAATTAGATTTCTAGCACTAAATTAAAGAGTAGTCAACTGAAGGCAAAAAAGAGGAAAAACATGTTTTCTTAAATTTTGCTTCAACGATTTTGTTTGAATGTCATATCAAAACATTTTTATTAATATTCAGGAAATTCTCATTTACTCATTACAATGATGGAAATTTTCTAATTTTGATCATTAATCCACAACTATTTGCAATATTAAATAACGTAACATGTTTTCCGATAAAAGCGAGAGAATGTTTTTGCGGTGCACGGTATCGTTTATTTTATTTCACATCATTTTTTGAAAATATTTCAACATGTATTTCTTAGAACAATAATTTTTATTCAAGTTGTTAATGATTATTATTAATATTATTATTTTGAATATTTATTAAATAATGTTATAACTAATCTTTCATTTAACGCAATAAGGAATAATATAATGTAATAAAAAATTCTTGAATAAAAATTGTTATAAAAACACAAGTTAAAATTGATTTAAAACTAAAAAAAAATGTAAAAAAATTCTGCCAAAAGTTTTGTTTTGTTTAAGTTGATCTTAAAATAACCTTCAAGACGTAGACCAAATTAAAAATAACATTTATTTTGTCTTTACCCATAATAAACAAAAATCTTTTGTTAGAAACGACTTTTTCCAAAGTGATTTTTTTTCAGGATATTCTGTTGTTTCAACTTATATGCCTCACTCGGTGTACGAGTATTTCAGAACACGTTACGATAAATTGACCTTTTTCTTAAGAAACAACCTGTAATGTAATCAACACATTTATGGGATGTGTATCCTAATATGTTCCAATGTTTTACAAGAGTCGTCGGGTCGTAGTGATAATTCAAATGACAGGAGATAAATATACAGCTTCAAAGTGATGCTGACCCACGAGTTGAGGGTGATTTCATCGCTTCCCTACCCTGACGATCCCGTAGTTCTCCCCCACCCAAAGATAATATAATGGTTTATTTGACGCGAGAGGATGAAGGGGGGTCGGTTCATCTGGCTGGGATCTGGTGCGTGGCTAATGGATTGACACGGCGGCGAGCCGTCCATTCCGCCCAGCCTCCGCCCTCACTCTCTCGCGACTGTTTATTTGAAGCTGTCAAAACGTCCGCAGAAAGAGAACCAACCCACAGATCAAAGTTTTTCGGACCAAGCTCCATGGCCTCGGGACGCTATCAAACCATTTAATTTGTTTTTGTTTTTAACACTATAAAATAGCATATGTATTTGAGACTGTGAACTTTTTATTAAAATATAAATAAAAGCTATCTGCCACTGTCAGCAAACTGTCTTTAATAACTAAAGAACACCTTAGAGAAGTTTCAAGAAATTATACTTTAAAGACAAAATCTCTGTGGATGAAATTACAAAAATTTTGTATGGCATATACATGGAATACTTTGGGTTAAGGAATGAAATTTGGAATTTTGTATAGTTTTCACAACAACATATTTTTGTGAGCAAATGTTTTCATCATATACTTCTTTAAATAATAAATTTAGAACCAGGCTAGGTATAGAAGATGATCTGAGATAATAGCTGACAGCTACTTTAAATATTGAAGCACTTTGTGACCAAAAGTAAGCTCACCCAAGTTACTTATAAATACACATTGAGTTTTTAAAGTGAAGTCTCTTGCACAAGTAGGGTATATGTGTAATTGTGTATTATCTTTAAATGTTTATTGACCCGTCTCGGTGGCGTAGTTGGCTAACGCGCTAGTCATGTTGAGCTCGACCGCTGAGGACGGGGAAATTGAGGTTCGAATCTCGGTCGGGTGAACTGGGGTGGTTTTTTCTAAATGGGTTTCCACTCTCCCTCCACGCAAAAGCGGGTTCACTTCCTCTAATTAAACCTTCCCAATTCCTAATCCATTAGCGTAATTAGGTGACCTGGCGGTCTAGGGGTTAAGGTGTCAGACTTCTATGCTGGCGGCCGGGGTTCAATCCTCGGTCCCGGCAAAAATTTATTTGATTACCAAACCCTTCCTTAACCTCTGACAAGACATCTTGTGAATGTGAGGAATGCCAGGCCTCCACCGTGGTTCGGATTCCACGTTAAACTATAGGTCCTCCATTTCATCTCACAATCACCCTACCATTACACATTAGCGTAAGTGCGTATAACCCGAACGGGTAATAAGACGTGGTGCTAATAATAATAACATTAACGTAGTTAGTACTTAAAGCGTATAACCCGAACGGGTAGTAAGATGCGGTGCTAAATATTATAATATAATATTTAAATGTTTATTCACTTATTAAGTTCTAGAAGACCCTTAAAATTTGACTGTCTTGATTGAGTATTAATTACTTTAGTGTAAGCATTTATATGAAGATCCAAGTATGTATTTTTTTTTCTGAGGCAAGGGCTCCTTCAATTTAAGAAGTTTGGGAGCCCCTGTCATAGAATAGACAAGCTAGAGCTCGTATGGGCCCAAATAAAACCACAGTCATCAATATTTTATATTAATTTACTTACAACCATTTCAAGAGGAAATTGTCCCCACACTCAAGATATTCAGTTCAGATGTTCAGAGATCAGCCAGCTGATTCAAATTATGGTACAAAAAGTATTCCCGTGATGGGAATATCCAAAACACCTCCTGTCCGAATATGGTCCTCAGTTTGTCAGCCAAGACTGGTCTAAAGCTCTTCAGAAATGAAACGTTGACACCCATACACACCCTAATCAACCACCCTCAAGCTAATCCCACTGAAAGAATAAACCAGAAACTAAAAAGAATCCGGCTACGAATCGTGGAAAATCACAGAAAATGGGATACACATGATCGCCTTCACTATATGATACCAGTAAAACGAGGCACTGATATGTCCCATAGCGAAATACTGCTTGCCTGTGCCCTGTGTAGGGGAGACTTGAGGCTCCAATGAGAGTCCCCACAATAAAACATACCCGCCCAAGAGCTGACTAAAGAGAAGAGCAGACTCAGAGTAACCAGACAGTGTATCAGCTGTGGTACGCTCAACCACCAAGTCACCAAGCTAAGCCTTTCCAACATGGTTATCTGGTGTTAGTATGAACACATTCACTCTCTAAGGCAACGGAAAACTAACACGCTGGTTTTAATCACATATTGGGAGAAGCCTTACTCAGTTTTCAGAAGAATAAGTAGTCTATTGGTTCACCTACCCAAACGGCCAAATTTGTAAAACACATAGGGGACCACTACATCCCACTTACCAGAAATGATGGAAGCACCACGACTAGCTGGGAGGAATCTGCGGCTCTACGTATGGATACATTGTTGCCTGATGATAAGGAGGATGAAGATATGGAAGTTCACAGAAGGATGAGAGAGGAGTTAAAATGGGATGAGTATACTAATGAAGAGCAAGTATAATTGGTCAGTTGGAATGAGATAGTCAGGAACGTTGCTCTTATGGGTCAAAAGAAGGCACATGGACCGGGTGGAATAAAGTTCGAGGGGCTACAAAATACAGTGGACCTAATTCCTCCTTACCTTGTGGCGCTACTAAACGAATGCCTTTCTCAGGACAGAATACTGAACATCTGAAAGCAGAGTAAGGTAATCGTGCTAAGCAAAGGGAAGGATAAAGAGTCACTGATTCCTAAATCATACAGACCAATTTGCCTGTTGAATACTATAGGAAAGTTACTGGAGAAGATCTTATATGAGAGACTGTTGAGGCACAGAACAGTTGTGGGCATGCACCAGCAACAGTAGGGTTTTTAAAGAGGTAGGTCAACTGAAAACGCAATCTGTGGAGAAATGGAACTGATTGACTCAGCAACCGATACGTATGTCGTGGGTATTTTTTGTGCATATCTCAGGGGTATTCGACAAACACTGGTGGTTGTCACTTTTCAGAAGGCTAAGAGAAATACAACGTCCAGGGAACTTGTATAGGAGCTTCAAAGAGCATTGCCGTAGCAGGTATAGCACCCAGAGATGTCCAGGAAATAGGACTCAGAAGGTCCTGACAAAGGGATGACCCCAAGAGCGGTCTGTGGGACGATTTACTGGGATGTTGGATTGGAATCGGTATTGTACTTATTGGAAGGTATACCTGAGATGAGGGGTGTAGTCGCCCTAGCAAACGACTTTCTATTATTAATAAAAGGTAACTATAAGAGGAACTTAGAAAAAAGTAACCAGGTACTGGAAGAATTTAATACCGGGTGTGAAAGTGTCAAGTTGAAAATAGCACCGGTGAAGACGACATACATGATGTTCAGGGGTAAATAGGCCCGAATAATGATCATTATAGTCGATGGGAAGACAATAAGACGAAACCATACGGTTAGATACCTGAGAGTCACCCTCGATGAGAAGAGTAACTTCATGGCACATATGGAGGAAGTGATGAGGAAAACATTCTTGGCGACGAATACAATTATAAGCATGGGACAAAGGAGGTTCAGCCTACCCATGTGGATAATAAGATCATACCACCAGATGATCCTTCTATCCATCGCAAGCTATGGTGTGTGCATCTGGGATCACAGACTAAACAACACTATACAGGCCCGAAAGGTCAGAGGATTGTAGAAGAACATACTGTTGAGACTAACGAGAGCCTATCGGACTGTCGCTACAGATGCACTGCGAGTGGCCTTAGATGTTTGGCCGTTGGACCATCTTATTAAGAAAAGAGTATTAGCGTACTGGACGAGGAAGAACAACGTTGAGAAGGTGAGACTCCTTACTGCGATGGATGTAACAACGTTGCGGGGTTGAAATAGGACGTTGGGTGAGGTGGAAATTGCCCTGTTGATGGAGTGGCTGGGAGAGAAGTGAGACAAAAAGTTGGACATACCAACTTTTCCCCAATGTGTTAGAAAGGTTATATATCGAACACCTTCAGCCATCCCGGGGAAAGGTCCTTACCCGGCATCCCTGAGAGAGCGTGGGCTGGTAGAAGTGGGGACATATGAATGTGGTGAGGAGGGAACGCCGGAACTTGTGGTTTTTGAATGTATTCGTACGGTCGAGGAGAGAAGGCATTATCAGAGAGAGATTCAAGGGAGACTGGTCAGTGAAATATTGAGGGACCCAATTCAGTAGAAGTTTCTAGAGCAAATTTCACAAGAAGCGTCAGAAAGAGTTAAGATTGCTTACATATACATATAGAACGAGGCTAGAAGAAGACTGAGATGGGACTACCATAGTGACGTAGACGAGGACAGTGACAAAGAGAGTGACATATACGAACACTGGTGTGGTCTCAGAGGAGAGTGAACCGAGTAAAGAGGATTGTAGATGGGAACAAATTTATAACATTCTTTGATGGAGTAAAATAATGTTGCCGGGAGGAGTAAAGATGAGCCTTGGGAACTGGTATGTCAATCTGGCTGATGAGTCTGCAGGAAGCCAGGCGATACCCCGGTATTCTGAAGGATTATTCCAGCCAAATAAGGTTAGTTGGAAGAAACTAGAACACTGAGGGGTACCCTACGCTGGAGGATCCACCATCTTAGAAACAAGAGGGTCTGATGGGCCCTCAGGGTTAAGATGGAAAAAGGCGGCTGTTCTGCGGTCCCCTGGTACCTTTTGGGCGTGAGGACATCTCCAGTGGGAAATTATTAAATATAGTTAAGCTAATATAAGTTAGCATAGTTAGATTAGGGAAGGGGGAGATAGGTAGGGGGTTAGAATAGAAAATTTCAATTACAATCAATCGTGAGGGTGAGTAAAAGACAAGTGTTGGCTAGATAGTAGCTGAAGCACATACTCCAATAGGACGCTTCCCCGGGTGGTGGATAGGGGGATGCCCTGGGTGCTCGGTAGTCCCTGGAGTTAAATCTAGCAAACTATGGGGGGCCTAGCAAGAGGGGGGCCTAGCAAGAGAGGGTAGTGGGGGCATAATATACTTGGGGCTGACCAAAAGTAAAGGGAAGTAGTTGTAATTTCATATAGGTAGTTTAAGAGCCAAACCTTTTTTTTTGTTTAAATAAAAGAAAATGTTTAATTTAAATTGTCATGTTAGTTGTTATATAGGAAAAAATGGCCAGGATTTAAAATCAATAAGATACTGGGCCTACTAAAATTAGGAAATGAAAAAGCAAAACAAAAATACAAAATGTCCCATGCCACTAAGGAACCCAACCGGAAGATGACTTCCTCCAGATTTTGAGCATCCATGAGAACTTCCCCAAACTAGGGGCCAAGTGGCACCCTCGGAAGATACGGAAGCAACTGTACCCCAGCAAGCATTCTATAGGATGAACGGTTGATCCCTCGATATCACCCTGTATAGCAATCCTCGGTTTGCTAAAGTGAGCGTAGTTTGCGTTTCAGGTAACTTGACCTTTCCAGTGAACATAAACCTTACTAATTCGATAGTAGTACTCATATAACAGACCCTCCCCCACCCCCAAGGTGACATCCTCCAAACACAATACGCAACTATTTTGTAAATAGCCCTTGAAATTGTAAAACCGCAAATAGCAATAACAAACTCGCTCAAATAAATATCTAATTATATATAATAATTTGAAAAATATTGTCCCAGCAGAGGGGAAATTTTTATGTTTTTATTCACTTAGTAAATTTGTAGTATCTAAGAAATAACTGTGTAAAGGTAAGACTATCTTGTAATGACCATGTAAAACTTGGTAAGCTGCACGCAAGAGCTTCAACAAATATATATATGTATGCGCGTGTGTGTGTAAGGGAGGTTGTTACACCCCGTACTAATCAGTGAATAGTTGGTTCTGGCTTAACATCTGATATGTGTAAATCGATACGCTCTTGCACACATCCCCCCACTGCTAAAAGTCCCCACTGGAACAGCCAGGTACATACACATCCAACTTTCTCCTCTACTGAGAAGGTAGGCGCTCAGAATAACAGCCCTCCCTTTCAGCCAGACGTAGGGGTGTGACGCGTCTCTGAAGCGTATATAAGGAGCTGGCGCACAGCAACAGTTATCAGTTCTGTAGTAGCAACCAGTGCACCAAACATTAAACGGTCATTAAGTTGTTGGTACTCGATCGGTAATCTCTCTATTAGACACCCCATTCTATCTAACCATCATTCCATCACACACGCCTCAGTGTGTAGAGGTCCTCCCACCTCCACCTCACTCCACTTCAGTGTCAAGGTCCTTCCTCTCCACCTCACCACCCCACAGTGTGCAGAGCTCCTTCCCCCTCCATCACACTCCACTTCAGTGTCAAGGTCCTTCCTCTACAACTCACCACGCCACAGTGTGCAGAGCTCCTTCCCCCTCCATCACTCTACACATCAGTGCGCTGACGTCTTTCCCCCATTATATCTCACCTTCCACTCCACTTAGATCATTGTCATGTGCTGAGATCCTCCATCCTCCACCTTATCATCCCCCTCACCTCACCACGCTTTTATGGCAAAGTGCTTCCCCATCACAGCACCAAGGCATACCCCTTTATCTTTCCCTTTGCATCAATTGATTGAGGAAAGGAGCAATGCGTGGAAGAAGATGCGCGTGTAAGCCAAGGGGGGCCCACGTTGCATTTCATCTACGCACGGTTGACGTCAGCCTCCCACCTCGTGTACAAGATTCAACTTAAAACAGTGGTCAGTTTTTGAATGGGTCTGCACTCATACGCGGCGTGGGTGACAATTATTCTGTCTGAAAGGGGCCTAAGGGTTAAATTTTGAAAATGTTGGCCTCTCGATCTATAAATTGAACACCGTTTGTAAATCCTAATTTCTGTTAGCTTGTCATTACAAACCTAAACTGCCTGAAAGTTTGAGGTTTTTTCATAACTTTGGTTCGATGCTTGGGTAATTCATCTGCTGTGACATACGCTAACTTATGCATTTATATTTTCGTCAGTACTAAATAGTACTAATAGTTAAATTTTTACAAAAAAAAATCAATTTCAAAAGTTATTTTGAAGTATAATTGTATACTATTATTTCCTATTGAGAAATGTTTTGATCAAAGGTGTCAATTTCGTAATCTATCGAATGCATCTATTTGTGCAATGATCTTTTGTTAATTTTGTATTGTCATTAAGCCCATGTGAAGAAAATGCAAATTTCTTAAATTAATGGATTATTTACCGGGAAATTAGATACAAGTTTAAGCTTAAAGAAGCAAACACATCGAAGCGAGTTTCTTATTTTTTTGGTTTGTTTCATAACATTGAAAATGGGGATCACATTATTATTTTTCACTTTCCCTCAACCCCTAGGCGAGGTAAATATTGTTATAATCGAAAAATTTAACTCTGGATTTTGATTAATGCCGACGTTTCATGTCACATTGAAACCCTAAAAGCGATTTTTCTGTCGATGTTTTTTTGTATCTCGACCTAAAGCCAAAATAATTTTAACAACTAAAATAAAAATCTTTTGTTTTGAATATAAAGTATTTTTAAAAAACCAATAATTTCTTATTAGCAATTATATATATATATATTTCTATGCCGTTCTTTGAAAACATAACTTAATGGTTTCGCTCTTTGGTGGACAGAAATGTCCCTCTTTCCTCAATGTTTCTACAACATAGTATATTATTTTATTTTTGCTCTTTGGTGAAGCGTTTTAGCAACAACGTATAATATTTCGTTTCACCAATCCCAGGAGTTTAAGATAAAGAGAAAGAAAGACTGTTTGGTGCAACGTAGGTACCATTTATTAAATATTAAAATAGTTAATTTTAATTTACTTAGCATTTCTTAAAACACGGTAAGATGGTTTCACTGGCCTTAATTTCACCTTTTTATAAAATATAATAACATAAAACAACTCGATGATACGACTTATGATTTTAAATACGTTACTTACTTAAACTAAGTGTTATTCATGGAATTACGTGGGGTGAGTAGATGCATTTATAATGGACGACTGACACACAAACTGACTTTGTAATTAGGTATGTGAAAAGTTCTGTAAGAAAGAAGATTCTTGCAAAATGAGTATTTTAAAATAATGATGTAATTGGATTGCCATATGAATAACTTTACTTGAAGTGTTGAAATGTCAACAGATCTACTTCTTTGAATTTACACGCCAAGCAATGTGCTTTCCAACAGTAATTTTTGACAGATTATATACATTTTGACAAATAAAATATAAATATAGTAAAATTTTTTGTTACCGTTGACTATTTTATATTTACTTTGGTTATACTCTAGACTCGAGGCTATCCGACCTAAAGTGGTGGAAATCCAGACCAGTTAGCGGAAAAGCCTAGTAATACGCTATCCATGTGTAAATCATTTTCAGTAAAGATTTGACTCTTGTAGCTACGCCTCGCACACACCTCCCTTGACACATCCTCTGTTTCCAACCAAATAAAAACAGTCCTGCTACCTACACTTCTCTTGACACATCTTCTGTTTCCAGCAAAATAAAAACAGTGCTGCTACCTACACCTTTCTTGACACATCTTCGGTTTCCAACCAAATCAAAACAGTGCTGCTACCTACACCTCTCTTGACACATCTTCAGTTTCCAACCAAATCAAAACAGTGCAGCTCTCTACACCGACTGCAATAATATTGTACCATACGCCAACCGGATGCATAGCNCTGCTACCTACACCTCTCTTGACACATCTTCAGTTTCCAACCAAATCAAAACAGTGCAGCTCTCTACACCGACTGCAATAATATTGTACCATACGCCAACCGGATGCATAGCAGTTATGCTTTACTGTTTTCAATATAACAGTTTTAAGGCATTTGCGATAGAAAAAATAATTAATAACCAGTGAATATGTAGTGGTTTGTTTATTTTAAAACTCTCTTGTTAACACAGAGAACCAGGATAGATAATACGGAGGGCCAGATAATCTTGATTCTAGTGTATTCAAAAAGGTTCTGCCATGTCCGGATCATGCCAGAATAAAACTAACTAATGATGAGGATGTGTGTTACCTCCTTGACGGTGACGTCAGTCTCCATGATGATCCCCTCGTCAGATGCCTCCTGGGAGTAGTAGTGACTGAAGGGGGCTCCAGGTAGAGGTACTGGCTCCACGTGACCCGTCTTGCCATGGTAGCGCAGCAGGTACGCGGTCCAGCACACATACCTGCACAACGACACGTTTCGTTACAAGTACCTGAACTTGAGTTCGTTTCCCTTTATTTGAACTAAGGATCAATCGCACTAAAATATCTTTTGTATCAAGCATTAACTAATATATTTCCTTCCTTTCATACTCAGTGAACATACATTTTACATTCAGAGGGCGAGATTGAGTCCATGTGACTGGAAACGTTCTTAATGATTGTCTAGTTGCACGGGTGTATACTTACATACCTACCTACCTACATAATACAGTACATACATATATACTTACATACCTACCTACCTACATAATACAGTACATGCATATATACTTACATACCTCCCTACCTACATAATACAGTACATACATATATACTTACATACCTACCTACCTATATATATATATATATATATATATACATACTTATATACTTGCATACCTACTTACCTATATATATATATATACAGCACCCATTCATTACCGACTCTGTCCATACGAGTTTTTCCACATACATTTATTAGATATTTCATTCCAACCGCATTCATCTTGCTCTTGTGTTTCTCCTGAAAAACTCAAGCTTCACACCCATAAAACAACGTTGGGGTTAGCACACTTTTATATACTGCCTTCTTTGCCTCTTTCGATACTACTTCATTCTCTGCAATAATCCGTATACATCCAACTATTCTCCAAGATGCATTCCTACTGTCGATTTCACCATCTAATCCTTCCATCAACGTAGAAATAACAAATCACACTCAGTCAAAACAAAATAGCAACCTTTCAAGCATGTCAGGTACACTATCCATACTGCTCCAATTATAGGTATTCAGGGGTGATTTAAAGTAGAGATATAGATACTCTGTCGACATATTCTATTTACTCACTGCTACAAAATCGTATCTACTTTTTGAAACCGCGTGGCACACAGTCATCTTTTTATTACTCTAAAACCATTATGTTATGTGTAGCATACTTTGTTTTTTATTTGCATTTTGTTTCTATAGCAAAGTTCCGACTTCAAACAATTCTTCAACTAAGTAAGCGGATTGTTGTTGTTGTTTAAATGCTCTTATTTCTCGTAAACTTAAGAAGTAAATCTACAAACATTTTGAATCAACATTTCTAACATACTGTAGGCCTACAATAATACATTGAAAAAACCTATTTCAAGTAGAAGGCCTAATTTCCTCTTGATTTTAACACGCTATTAAACTATTTTATCAAAATAACTATATTTTACTCAACCATTAAGTTATATATTGAATACTAATTTACAATTTATATTTTTCAGTTTGAACCCTGGTGTGAGCACCCAATTAAATATGGTGTCAACCAGAATAATATTGCGAGTCTGGGCTACATTACGCGTAGCCCAGTAGTGTAAAAAGTCAGCCAGTATTAATGTACCGTTGTCCAGGGGACACCCGAATGCACTAATCGTACATCCTTTCCGTGGAGGCTTTTTCCTGAAAGTATGATAGTGAGTTTGAGAGTGGGGAACCAGTGGAATCACTTAACCTCATTTAAGCCTAGCTAACTGAACTCTAGCAACCTTTGGGGTGGCTCCCCTTTCGGTAAAAATACCTAAGGTATCAGCTGGGAATTGAACCCGAGACCCCTGGACTCGTAGACAGGTGCATTGAGCACTAAACCAGAGGGTTGGCTATGGTGTTAACTGGTTAGTGTCTACAAGTTCCAGGAATTTGAATTATTTCTGCGTTATTTGCCTTTAAAAAAACATCACTGTCAGTATTATTACAACTCAGTTTGAGGGAACTAATACCAACCAAGCGTGTGCATGCTCACGACGTTCAAGATGTCGAGCCTTCCCTCTTCCCCTCCACCAATCCCTCCATCCAAGATGTATACCTAGTTTCACAGTAAGTGACGTCATCCTCAATCAACACGAGTCTTGCAACCTAATGTGATGATTTATGAGATTATGAGATATGGTCTCACTCCCACTCCCTCATCAGTCCCAGTCCTGGGACGCTAGTTTAAACAACTTCGTGACTCAATCAGACTGAGCTTATCGTCTGCTCAGATCGTTCTTGCGCATGCGTAGATAAACCTAGTTTCTGGATGGTCCTTTCTTCCTCCATACAGAATATGCTTCTTTAACCCACGCGATCTCTGCTTCAACCAGAATTTTCACTTCCTTCATCTGTCGTGCTTACTTATTTATTCCTCCATCCAGGCCATGCCCTTTATTCCAGCCCTAGTCCTCCTTGTTCCATCTCAACTATACCTTTCCTCATCATTCATAATCATCACCTTTATGAAAACATGAGTTTTCAAATAACGAGATTTCCATAGAAATCAGAATTTACCTAACCGTACCTGCTGGAAGGCAGGCGATATAACTACCATGCTGGTGACTGATTTTGAACCTCTATCCTGCGTTACTGAGTCATAGCATGTGAATTGTGCTAGCAACAATACAAAAGCTATTTGATGGATTTTATAAAACGATGTGACTAATTTCTACCACAAAAACCAAATTTGAAAAAATAAAAGTACGGATATATTGCCACACACATAAGCCTAATTTCCCATGTTTGCAAACTGTTGGCCAACTTAGGAAACAGAATGTTTGAAAACAGTTAAAAAAAACATTGCTTCACGTATAGATTACAACGCTGACATGTTGTTTCACGTTCATGGTTCAGTTGAATATAAGATGTCTGCCGGGAGAATGCTGCTATAGCTTGTGCATGAGAAAATTAGTGTTCTTTCTTAAAATATGCACACGAAGGGCCTTTACATTTTTCCACTTAATTCAGACCAACTGAGTACTTTTCACTTATTTCATTATAAACATCCCGTTTTTTCCCGCGATTTTTATAGTTCACCAAAGTCAAATCATATAACAATGTGTTTTTGTGTAAATATATCTATAAGTTCCAGTCTCTTTTCGGTTGACCATGGCATGATAAATGACAAACCAGGAACTGATGTGATCTTTGTGGACAGCAGAAGAAAACTGGTCCACGTTGTTTGTTGCCGGTAATGTTGGCAAACACGTC
The DNA here is from genome assembly GCA_902141385.1 of Timema californicum. Taxonomy (NCBI): domain Eukaryota; kingdom Metazoa; phylum Arthropoda; class Insecta; order Phasmatodea; family Timematidae; genus Timema; species Timema californicum. The sequence continues at coordinate 54,050 of CABFOW010001935.1, forward strand.
CAGACAAGCAAACATTGTTTCTTATAACCCATCTGAAATGCATGACACGAAATTTGTTTCCTTCTTGGAAAACAAGATTATTAGTTTCTAAATAAAACTGTTTCCCAATTTTTCCCAAATTGTTTGTAAACCATTTACAAACTGTTGCAAACAATGATTTTGGGGAAATATTTCCTAGTAGATACTATGCTTAAAACAACCATTTCCTCTTTAACGATCATATAGTAATTAATAAATATTATATGTGTGGGAGACACTTTTAAACTTATAATCACCTAATAGAATTAAATATAACCTCTTTTTTTCTCGCTCAGTTTTAGCGGTGTCACGATAACCCCTTTTCTCAGGACCTCTAGGGGAATCAGTAGAGAAAACGATAAACCTATTACAAATTAACTCACAACACCCACCGAATCCTGAGATGTTCTTGTATGGAGCTTTTCACAATCTTATAAAACTCTTGCCTTAGGAGCTTGGAATGTACAGATACGAGGAAATAAAGGAAACACAAATTAACGTCGAGTGTGGTTATTATTCAGTATCACTTTGCTACATTCTAGAAACTATAACTATATAACTCTTAACTAGTTTGAATACTAATAAGTATATTAAATCTTTAATGCTTAGTAAAATCTCACAAGATTAAATAAATTAATATTTTCCTCAAACGTTAACAATTTTATATTAATAAAAAAAACCCACTCAATACTGTTGAGTTAGTTTAAAATAGAAAGTTAAGTATTTTTATATATTAAAATATTCTCAACAATTAAAAACTATTTATATTTTATTTTTTCTGAAATACAACTTGAGAATCTCTCAAAAAATATCTTATTCAATTATTTTTTATGTTTATTTGAACAATTCAACAAATATAATTTTATTTGATTTGATTAAAGGTTTAACATGATGACACATGATCTAGGTCAGGAGCCGGGAACGTGCAGCTCCTAGCCTGACAAACTGCGGCTCTTTTCATGAAATGCTTTTTCCTAAATTTATAAATATTGTTTTCATACAACATGTAAAATTGTAAACCATTATATTATAATTCTTGAATATTGCTATTTTCAGACAATACCTTTTGCGAAAGCAACAGAACCGCATAATGCCAACAGGGGATTTAATAAAAATATGGACTGAGCGCTTTGCTTTTATAGAAATTAATGAAATACCACAGTGCTTAATTTGTCATTTGCGACTTCAGAACAATAAATCAAGCAATGTTGAACGACACTTTCAAGGAAAGCATTCCAACTTTAGTAATAACTGTCCCAAGGGTAATGTATGGCAGACAAAAGGCTGTTTAAAAACTACTAAAGAAAACACTACTTTAGCAGAGTTGTTTTGCAAACTGGGCAAAGTCTTTAAGTACAACTGACGTCAGCTTTGTACTGTCATTTAAAATTGCAAAGGCGAGAAAACCTTACACGACAGGTGAGTTTCTTAAGCAATGCATATATTGAAACGCTTCTGAAGTTTTTTTCAAAATTTTAAAAATAATGATGGAATCTTATTAAAAAAAAAGATTGTCCTCTCTCAGCTGCCACTGTGAAATATATAATTTACAGTATTATAGAGACGTGTCAAATATTCAACTTGTTGATATTAACTGTGCAGGGTTTATATCGCTAGCTATTGATGAATCTACTAATTTTAGTGACATTTCACAGTGTTGTGGAATGGAAATATATGTATCACCGTCAGGTATGTAAGAAGAACTCATTGAATTAATAACACCGAAAGAAAAAACTAGAGGAAAATATATTTTAGACTCTCCTAACTGGTTTAAGGAACATAAATATTACATCAATCGTATAATATCCATTGCGATGGATGGATCAACCTCTATGATTTAAAAAAAGTTTTGTTAAACTGTTCTCCACGAATATTTCTTATGAAATAATTCTATTTCATTATATTGTGCATCAAAGATTAGGAATAATACCGGAGTTGAAAAATGTAATGAACATTGTTGTTCCAATAGTTAATTTTATCCCAGCAAAGGCGTTAAATCACAGGCAACTTTCTGCACTGCTACAAGAAATGGTTAGCAAATATACGATTTTACGTACATTTACAGGAGCGTGTTCAAGTTCCTCCACTTGGTGGCTTGGGGGTAGGAAGGAAGGACTTAATTACTTCACTTTGGTGGTGGGGAGGTGGAAAGGAGGGGGTTGAGTTCCTCCACTTGGGGGTTTGGGGGGATGAAGGACTTAATTACTTTACTTTGGGGGTGGAGAGGTGGACAGGAGGCGGGAGTTGAGTTCCTCCACTTGGAGGGCTGGGGGGAGGGAGGAAGGACTTAATTACTTCACTTTGGGGGTGTGGAGGTGGAACGGAGGGGGGTTGAGTCCCTTCATGACACCCAGAGGAATGGATTATAAGTATAGTGGGTTAATTTCTAAATATACTTATGGTTCTTAGCCAACCTAACTTAACCTAACCTTTAATGCGTTCACGAATTTCGTTCTTATTTAATTTTGTAACGAAGTTGGTTAATTTTTACATATACTTATGGTTCTTACCCAACCTAACTTAACCTAATCTTTCATGCATTAACGAATTTGGTTACTTAATTTGGTAATTTACTGAGCGAGGATCCTCTAGTTGAGGTGTCGCAGAGGAACTCGACTATTGCTATCGGACTAATTATCTCCGTCCAGGAACTCTACATCCACGATTTACAGCAGTGAGATGGTTGTCGAAAGGTTTGGAACTAAAACTATTCTCAGAGTATTTAGAAAAAAATAAGTTATTTTAACTACCATGGATTATAAAAAAGAACACACAAAATGCCTCACTAATTCCGAACGGCTTCAAAATTTATATTTTTTGTTTGATATAACCGATCATTTTAACAAGTTAAATCTAAAGTTGCATTACAGTATTTTTTTAGCAAAAGCTAAAATTGTTCTCTGAAAATGTTTTCATGGACGAATTTGTGTATTTCGAAAATGGGAGAAAACAGAAGACGTCGAAATTTCTTTTACACACATTTAAATGCAATTTGAAATTCTTGGATGTTAAAGTCTTTTCTGGAATAGAGACTTCAGAAATAGAGCAATTGGAGATTTTGGAAATAAAAAATAAAAGTTTATGGTCTACCAAACTACAGGAAATGGTTACACATGTTGAAACGAACTTTACATCTACGGAGAATATGCCACAATGCATCATATTCAAATGTTTAGCTATGCACACTCCCAAAAGATTGATATTGGCCTATTAACGCTGTTTGGCTCAACATAGAGTTGTGAAATTTTTTTTTCTACTATGCGGTACATTAAAATTAAGTTTAGAAGTAGGCTAACAGATGACAGTATGAAATCATTAGTACAATAAAAAACCCACCAAATAGACTCCAAGCTTTAGCTGATAAATTCAAGTTTAAAAACCACACTAAAGGTTTACACATGCAGTATTTACTTCATACCTGCAATTAAATGTGTGAAAGAATATTGCCATTTTAAAAACTATTTTGCTATATATATCATATTAACATATATTTGTGGTTCCCATTATGCAATTTTTTTTACTAATTTGTCTCTTTTAATAAATAAAAGGTTCCCGACCCCTGCTTTAGATTAATAATATTAAAATGGAGTGATACCACTAAAATTTCTTCTTTCAATGGAAAAATAAGTCAAGGTAATATTCCATTCTCGTATTTCAGAGATCTCAGACGTTCCATAAAATATATTATGGATTGCTATTTCACTTGAGGACTATGCCTCATATTACAATCACTTTTAAAATTAATATGATTGATTTATATTAATAATAATAATTTTATAATAATAAGAGGCTTAAGAAATCTTTATTTGTATTGTCATAGATTTGTTTCCAACTCATTCTAGATAATGGTGTTTAAAATATGCGTCTACAATAATAATATAGTTTGCTCAACATTTATTAACATAATGTAACTAAATTTGTTTATTTGATAAACATTTATGTCTATGGAAGTGAATTGTTTTGTTCCCTTTTAAGTAGACTATGCAAACAGGTCAACAACGACCAATAGTTTGTGTGGCAAGTAATTCTAGCATCAGTTGGGAGAGTGAAGGGCGATTGCTTGTCAACATTTGGATCAAAGCGAATGAAATGTTAAACCATGGTGACGAGAATGAAATGGTATATGGAGCCTGTGAGCCCTATCCATTTCATTCATTTGATTACACAAGTTTCTTGGGAATAAACAAAACGATATGGCTATGAATATTCTAACACACATTACCAAAATGTCAATTTAGAAGCTTAAATTCGACTATAGATGGGAAAACTGCCACGCTATTGTTTTATTCGTTTCGTATAAAAAAAATTTGTTGAAACTTTTTAACCACAATCTTATCAGCTATTTTTTTAAATAGCCACATATTAATTCCCGTCCGGGCTAAACGCATATTTATTTATTGTCTATTATAATGTCTGGCGAAGTTAAAGCTAGTTTGACTTCATACTTAACCAATATCAATTAAACGCACCTTTTAATAGACACCAATGTGGTCTTGTGATCAGAGTTTCTGGCTACAGATCCCGGTTTGATCTCCGGCACTTCCAGAAACTCTATGGCACATTTGACCTAGAACGGGGTCAAACTCAGTCTCGTTAGGACAAACGAGGAGATACTTGAATAAACACGGTAGAGATAGATCTTTGCCGTACAAACACTTCCCCTAAGAGATTAAAGGAAAAAGTACATCAACAATTTGAGAGACTTACTTATTTACTTAATCTATGAAATTATATAATTATTGCGTTAAAATTTAAATAGTGCATCTATACAACGAAAGCTCACAAAATTGTATTAATATATTTGCCAATATATATAAGAAACTATTGGTTTTATAAGGATATATTTTAAATAAAAGTTTTTATTTTTTTAACCAGTTGGGGTTTAAGAAATATGTAAACTAACTTGAGATCATAATGCATCTACTAGTATATCCAAAGAAAAACAGTAATCTATGAATAAACTATTGTTAAAAGTAATTTGTCATTTGATTTAAATATAATTACTCTTGTTAGAAATACATAGTGGTTATGTTGATATTCACTTTATCGACATAATATTTATCTTTCATGACATGTATTTAAAACAAAAACTCTATTCTGGTTATTTGAAACAGCACTAACACAAATAATTCATTATTTTAGGCAATAACATTTCGTGTATGACCACATAAAGAGTAATTTAAATTTTTAAGAAAATGATAAAATTAATTATATTGTTGAATTAAACTTCGAGGAAAATTTAATTAAATACCACAGAAGATTTGCATGTATCCAATGGAGCTCTTAGTTACATTATTGATATTTTTAAAACATTAAAACAACTACACACTTTTGTTTTTTGAGAGTTTTCATTAGTCTGAGCGCTAGTCAAGAGGCCAGAAAATACCAATCACTGATAGTTTTAATTAAGAAAGTATCGAGTATTTTTCGAAATAAAGATCTAAACAGTATATTTTGTTTTGTTTATTAGCATTACGCCTTAATACTTGTTCGGGTTGTACGGCTATTTACTAATTATATTAACGTGGTAAGGATTATGAAGGTTTAATTTAGAGTAAGTGTACCCAAATTTACGGGGAGGGAGAATGAAAAAACCATAGGGATAAAACCAACCTCAGTACAACAGAGTTAGATCGAACCCCAATCTCCCCGTCTTCAACAGTGTAATTTATTGTGAAAGTAGTACCTTAGATCATGCACCCACCTAAGTGGGTCCAAACAGTATTATTATACTTGTACTGTATGTGTGAAAACGGGAAGGCGAGGGGGGTTAATATAAGCTACTTTTTATCTCTGAAATGAAATCAGTTCAAAGTTCACAAGCAAATTAAGTCTAAGTGAAAACCGGATAATGCATCTTAATAGAAAGAAATACCTACTTTAATTCTTTTGTAAACTCATGATGCAGGCCTATTGTAAATAATTAAAACTATAAAAAATGCTATATATGGGATGAAGATATCCAAAATCCGTACTAAGACGCTAATCACACACAAAAAAAGTAATGTCTTAATGAATTTTATTTTAATATATGTAAAAAAAATCGGCACGTGTTAAAAGATAAATAATCTAGAGAGTAAATATTTTAAGTTTAGATAGTACCCCAAACTGGCCTAATCTGATATAATAAAGACTATTAGCATAGCTTGCAGCAGTTAATGGAGAAATACGTCCGCCTGTTCCCACATTTCTAATCTTTCCACCCTTGCGGATACTTAGTGGTCATAAATAACTCTCAAGAAATAAAATTTAAAGTTTTTATGTCTTTACTGTCCTTCCTCATTAATCACCATGGGTAAAACTAATTAGCAGTAAAGTAAGTAAACTACTCCGTAGAACCCAGAGAATCGAGCTTTAAAACCCAATTAAAATATGTTACTGTATCTAAACTCCGGGACTCCACAGCTTCTAATGCGATTATTCCTCTCCCCCGAGCCCCACAGGGGAGTCAAGATGGGGGTGAGCAAGAGGAGAGGACCACCCATCCTTCCTTTAAAACAATTTGGTGAGAATCTCTTCTAAATGTCTGTTTTATTTGATTCTTACTCCTCTTTGCGTGAAAATGTGGATTGGTAGTCTTTCTACTGAATCCGTCCCCGGTGGTATATAAACTAATCCTTAACAACTACCTGATGTGCTAGTGCTATCTGTTGCTAGCGAGAAGATAAAGGGCCCTGAATAGAGCGTTATGAATATTTATTGAAGGCCTGCCAGCAACAACCAACCACCAGACTTCTCTTCTATGTTTTCAGCGTTTCGTATTTTACTATCCTATTCGTGCCTCTTTTCATTTTATAAATAAAGTGCTAATGGCAATAATATGCTATGAAACAAAATAGAGATTCCAATATATTAATATTTAAGTTTTTATAAAACAAAAAATAATTCTTTTTTCACCCAAATCTGCTGGTGATTATTTTACCACATTCAAACAAAAGACAATTCTTTCAACCGTGATATCAAAATATAGTTTAAATGTTTAAAGGGTTTTTCTATCGTATTGGTAATGCCCTTAAAAACAATTTTTAAATATTTATTATTAACATTCAATAAGAATGTTAATACATTTAGTGTAAAACACAAAGTACTTAAACATTATTATTATTATCACAGTTTCATTAAATATTTATATTTAAAAACTATCATTTTATATAATGTTTTAGCTAAAATGTTTTTAAATCTAAAATATTCAAGTTTAATAGCGTAATCCAACCATATCGTTGGGCACTTAGGCTAAGCTGTCCAACTTGTTTGGTCTAGGTTGCTGGCAATGAATAAATTTGGGGTTGGAATCCTGGGGGAATGCAGGGATAGGTTTGTTTTTAAATGATTTACATTCTTCCTTATCACAAATGTTGGTTCCTTTCCTCTAATTTGTACCTTTCTTATCCCTACATTGCTAGTGTAAATAAATGCATCGCATCGGAATTGCGTCCCTTGTTTGAATCCTCTGGTAAGAAACATATGAACTACTTCCAAACTTTTTATTCAACAAACTAACCCTTCCTTCACCTCTGACAAGTCGTGTATTAATCACAACTTGTGAATGTGTGGGATGCCAGGCCTCCACCGTGGTTCGGACTCCACGTTAAACTGTAGGTCCATCATTTCATCTCAAAATCACCCTACCATTACACATTAGCGTAAGTGCGTATAACCCGAAAGGGTAGTAAGACGCGGTGCTAATAATAATAATAATAATAATAATAATAATAATAATAATAATAATAATAATAATAATAATAATAATAATAATAAACTAATTGAATCTCAGCTTGTCATTTCACATACTTTCTTGGCTTGTTCCAATAGATTTCATATTTTCATCCCCCACGATCAATCTTAGGTTATACCCACACTAACAAAAACAATAAAGGAACTGTATTCTTTTTGCAACAATCAAACACTAATACGACTAAGGAAGACACTTTTTTATTAGTGAATGATAGAAAAAAACCTTTTTTCTACGGTATCAAACTTAACGTTCTTAACATAGATTAGCGCCATTTAAATGGAAGGAACGTCTCACGCCCCCCAGAGCTGTTTTTGCAATTATTCACCATTATTAGAGGTAAAGATGGCGTCTACACTAATTTGATCTTCTTTTTGCTTTCAAACAAACCCACAAGCTCTTCAATACTTAATTTTATAATTGGGTGAACTTGGTTTGGACTTTGCTCCATGTACAGTACTCGCTGACTTTGAAAGGCTCTTCACTGTTGTGGGAAGAGTATTTATTACCGCTACAAATAATCAAGGATTGTAGGTTTCACTTGGGCAAAAGTTGCTGGAGGAAAGGCCAACAATTAAAACTTACTCAACAATATAAGGCTACAGATAATAAAATTGGACCTTTTTAAAAAAATATTTCTTCGGACGATCATTCACTTGTTTCTTTTCTTTTTATAGCAATGTGTCTTACTACCCCTTTGGGTTATACGCCTGTGTACTAATTACGCTATTAGTTTGTAGGGATTATGAAGACTATACTTATAGAAGGCGCATCAGCATTTGCGTGGAGGGAAAGTAATTTTTTTTAAATACCCTAAGTACGCCTGACCGAGATTCAAACCTCTGTCTTCCCATCATCGTCAGATTAGTCCACTGCGAAAGTAGCATCTTTGACCATGCGGTCAACAAAGTGGGTGACTTCTTTATTGATGACCTCATGGCGAAGCATCTTAACGACGACAGAGTAAGAAGCTTTTTACTGACAACATTTTAAAAACGTACGTAACAGAAAATGAAAATTTCCCACTCTTGCGTCTGGGCAGATCAATAACTCAACGCACCATGCACTACAAATTGCTGTGGGTCCTTCAATTCTAAAATAAATGGAATACTATACTCAGCACTGCCGAACATTTGTAAATTTATTATTGTTGTAAAACATACAGTGTGATTCCTGTGTAGACATGCGCAGTAAAGGAAAGAGACGACGTGAAACGGAACGCAATAAAACCTTCATGAGGGAGCAACATTTTAATTATGAAAGTCGTGAAAAATCTTTTTACAAAGTTTACCAGTGAAAAATAAAGTAAATAAACAGTGTTAAATGCAAAACTATATAGTTATAAAATTTTCAATTATATTTACCATGATACTTACATGAAGTACTCATTTTTTAAAACCTTAACCTCTAAAAAACACAATATCTTGCTGTTTAGTTTTAATAAAACAAGGGACCTAAGAAAAGGTAAGCATTTAGAATACTAAATTATAACTTAAAGTTAGCCTTTCTACTTTATCGCTACCTTACAGTTAGTGAAGAAAGTATTGTTATTGTAAAAAAAAATAACTAGAGAGTTTGACAAATTTCGACGTTTCATGACTCTCTGAACCCTGAAAAATGTTTTTTTGCAATTCCGTCTGTCTATATGTCTGTCTAACCCTACTAGTTTACTAAAGGGAGAAAAAAAAAGTTTTTCTCAAAATCGGCTCCAACTATTTTGATTAAAATTCGTATATAGGCGTTTATTAATATTATAGACAAAATGGCTGCTTTCATTTTACCATGAATATGAATTTTAGCGTACGTTACAGAAGCTGAAATTTCCACACACTTCAACTATTTGAAATACTAAATATCTCATCATTGCAAAATTATATCACCTGTAAAAATAAAAACCTTTTAATTGAAATATATTTTATAAAACCAATAGTTTCTTAGACATTGGAAAATATATTAATACAATTTTGCAAGCTTTAATTGTACAGAGATACTTCTGTTTTCACGCAATAATTAACCAATGCCATAGAGTAATAAAATATTAGTAAGTCTCTCATAAAGTTTATGTTCTTTTTCCTTTAAATGTTTGGACAGTAATTATTTTTCTATATCTTTTAGACTCAATAGTTAATATTTACCTATTTTATTGGTCAAAATAAATAAATGAGGAATTTAATAGAAATGAGATGACCTGAAGATGTGCAACACATAATAAAATACAGAACATTCTAGCTGAAAGTCAACCTTTTAATACGAAGTGTTGACTCTTGTGGACCCAATATCAATCTTTTATTGGTCCAAATATACAAACAAGTAAATTAATTCCTTAAAAATAAACTTATAAAATTTAAAACGGGGAGTCAAAAATGTTTTACATAAGTATAGTGCAATTTATGCTTGGGTTTGCTAGTGTATATTATTTCATTTCACATATAGTGCGAGTTTTGGGTAAATACCTCAATTTTTAAACAATAGAGCGAGAAATTCCATGCGAGCTCTGTAACATTTATTCTAAACAGGAACGCAATTTATTTAACACAATTTAAAGAGGGTGCACTTTGTTTATACTTATTTTCATTTTGGTACGCAATTCATATGCAGCCAATAAATGGATGAAGAGTAGAAATACGGTCTCACATACACACAAAATAACTTTTAGCAGGTTTCTTTGAGGAAATTCAAGATATATCTCTTACCTAAAAATAGAAAATCCATTTATTTCCACAGAAGAAAACGCGGAGCCACTTAGTTTCCCCCCCTTCAACTCTCTCCATATTGTTTACAAAACGCGCCTCTCAGCTCAATGTCGCACCAAAACCCCACATAAATCTTTACATACATACCAACAAAGATCCTATTCCCACGTTGAACAAAATAAAAAAAGTCCTCTCAGGATCTCATCCAATAACACGAGAATGTATTTTTTATATCTTGTCGACTTACTTGGTGTCCAAAAGTGTAAATCCTATTTTGAACCTTTTATTTGTGTTGTCGCCTTCCATGCTTGTTATGTGTCGATAGTAAAAGTCATCTGTTTCGATAACTGTAACGTTATCGCCCTCACTGGGGCTGTTGATGGACAGAGGGATTGAGGGAGGGAAGTGGAGGGAATGGAATGGTAAAGAAAGAGTTCAATTATGGACACGTCACGTTTGGAAAATAGTTAAAGACAACAAAACATGTCACTAACTTCTGTTATACGGGTCGTGTTGGTGATATATAATTTTTGGTCAGATATATATTTACAAAACAAAATACATACAAAAAATTTCAACCCTATACTAATATAAATATTGTGCGTCTGGACTACATAATTTGTAGCTCAGTAGTATAAAGATCAGCCAGTACTAATGTACTGTTGTACCCGAATGTACTAATCGTACATCCTTTCCGTGGAGGCTCTTTCCATGTCCAGATGAGATGAGTTGATGGTGAGTGAGTATGAGGGTGATAGTGTGTATGAGGGTGATAGTTAGTATGAGGGTGATAATGAGTATGAGGGTGATGGTGAGTATGAGGGTGATAGTGAGTATGAGGGTGATAGTGAGTATGAGGGATGATAGTGAGTATGAGGGTGATGGTGAGTATGAGGGCGATAGTGAGTATGAGGGCGATAGTGTGTATGAGGGTGATAGTGAGTATGAGGTTGTGGAACCAGTGGAAACATTTAATTCAACTTAAGCCTAACTAGCCAAACCGAGGTGACCTTTAGGTTAGTTCCACTTTCGGTAAAAATACCCAAGGCGCCAGCCAGGAATTGAGTATCAAGTATAAATCACATACAAATGCGCTAATCCTTCTCATGTGAATATTTAACGAGAATATTTTATAAAAATAACAGTATTTAAATTGTTAGAGGTCCACCCTAATGTAAAACAGTGTATTTTTGTGTTTAATAGTACAGTGTTAAATGATCTTTGAAATTTTAAATGATAGGTGTTATGTTTTACGCACCAAACGCCGGGTTGAGTAATGTAGAATGTCAAATGGTTGTAGAAAGTAATACACACAAACAGTCAGGTTTTGAAATGTACTGTACATTGAGCATGAATTGACTTGGTCAGTTAATTACAATGACGGGATTGAGGAATTTAGGTCAATAACACCTGGTGAGAAATGTTAGGTATATCTAAACATTAGTTTATTTTGTTTAAAGAATATAAAATATTATTATTGATAGTTCAAGTTTTCACTCGAGGCTGAACCTTCTCCGTCCCTAACCCGTTGGCGTAATAAGTACATAAACGCATGGTACGAATGGGTAGTAAGACGTGGTGAATGTGTTTCAACTTCTAGTTACTGAACACAAGTTCTATAAGAATTAATAAAGAGGGAATACGAGTTCACTACCCGCGACATATTTTTGAAAATCGAATGCTTTTTGAAGCTGGTTGGAGTTATCCTACCTTGGATTAAAAAAATATATATGTATATAAAATATTGTATTTATTTATTTGGGATGTTTAACGCGCACTTTATGAACCGACTTATAACAGTACACGAGATGTCTATAAGCAAGAGTTAAAGAACCTATCAGTTTTGCCGGGAAAGGCATTTTCACCTTCCATGGTTCTTTTAAATGACAAAATCTACACGGGACCGACGGATTCACTTATCCTAGGAAGGATGTTGTCCTACGGAGTTTTATCGCTCAAGAAACATCCGTAGACCCCATCTGGGTTTGAACTTGCTAACATCAGGTCCTTTTTTCCAAGACACCGAGGTCGAAGATATAGAAGCAATTTGGAGTGGCCCCCTCACATAATTTTTGTAAAAAAATAGATTTCTCTAAAAGCCATTTAGAGTAATATTCCTCCGGAATATTTTTGAAAATATTATACCTCTAGACACTATTGGGTGTGGTACTTCACAGGCAAATTAAAAAAAAATGAATGCCTCTAAAATGTATTTGAAGTTTGAAGTTTAAACTTCATATTAAAAACTTAGAATTTTTTTCCCTGGGGGTGAATCTGGGGGAGCGAGGAAGGGGTTTGAGCTCGATAAACCTCCTCTCCCTCTCCCTCCGCCTCTGGGTGGGGTGGTAAGCGCCAAACTCTCCATTAGAATGGATACTGTGTCTATGGACTAGTTAAACATCTCTTCTAATCTTTGAATGAAAACCAACAACTCTTACTTTCCTTAATCTTGCTTCCTTTTTTTAAATAATCTTTTCTCGAAAGAAGGCTGTTTTACAAACAAGAATTTTTAAGTTTCCCCTTCAAAATTATTTTTTTCAGGAATTTATTTGTTCGAACATTTAAATTTTCCTATTCATTTTTCTCGAAACAAGATAGTTTTGTTGTTGTTGTGAATACATATATTTTTTTAAAGAAGATGTACCCCCCCTTCCCGGAAAACGAGTCCAACTCCCTTGCTAGGAACCCCCCTTACCTTCACTACTTATACTTGTCTTACTACCCGCTAGGATTATACGCTTAAGTACTATTAACTCTGATGGGTTAGGAATTGGGAAGGTTGAATATAGAGGAAGTGAACCCGCATTTGCATGGAAGGAGAGTTAAAAAACAATTTAAGGAAATTCCCTTCAGTTCACCCAATCGAGATTCGTACCTTGAGCTCCCCGTCCTCGGCAGTCTAGCTCAACATGAAACCAGTGCATTAGTTAACTAGGCCACCCATGTGGGTAGCTTACTACTGTTTGCTAATTTACCAGGGGGTGAGGGGGTGGCGGGTGGCACAACACAAACTATACTGGTATTTGTATTTTCCTCCTCCCCCGTTTGTTCTCCAACTGATGGACAGATTCACCCAGGAATGTTTTAAGAGGATATTGGGTCTGCGCCCACAATGATCACAAATGTGGTAAAGTTCTCCATGAGAACTCGCTAGGAAATCGTATTTATGGAACAAAAACAAGAGTATATTACATTATTTTGCGTTTTTGAAGATAATAGGGTATAATCTACGTTCCCAAAAAAGGTCAGAGATTATTACCGAATTTGTTCAAATTAAATCGTCATTTAGGAATTTCCGCTTGACTATAAAGTTCCAAACGAGCCTGACTCAGGTCTGTGGCACTTTGTATTCTCTGGGAACGTTGTTCACTCCACAAAGAGCAGCACAAGCCCCCAAGCACACGCGCAGGCGCAGTAGCAAGAGGAACGCGACCAGTCAAAGGAAACCAGGGGGAGGTATTGAGGGTGACACTGACCTTTGTGGTAGGTAACCTTATAGCTGTGGGGCACTAAACGAGAGCGAGAGAGGGGCAGTAGTTAAAGGGGAGTGTGGAACATACTGCCAGGAAAGATCACATCAGTCTCGGGTCGAGGATGGGTAGAGGTCATGTTCACCCGCTATCACAGGAAATAATCACCCTTGTTAACATATACGATATATTTATTATTATTATTATTAGCACCGCGTCTTACTACCCGTTCGGGTTATACGCACTTACGCTAATGTGTAATGGTAGGGTGATTGTGAGATGAAATGGAGGACCTACAGTTTAACGTGGAATCCGAACCACGGTGGAGACCTGGCATTCCTCACATTCACAAGATGTCTTGTCAGAGGTGAAGGAAGGGTTTGGTAATCAGATAAATCTTACGATATATTTAAAGTTAGATATGATATTATAGTATGATACGTCACTCTCCTAATAGATTAAGCTGCCAATGATGGGTAGGTCAGGGTTCGAATCTCAATTGTGTAGATATAACGATAATATAAAGTGCTATTTCCGCTCTACCTCTACGCAAACGTGGTAACAATTCCTATTAATAACCAAACCTTTATCATCACTATCACTCTAGTGTAGCTAGTGAACATACGTATAGCTCAAAAGTTTAGTAAAAAATGTTGATATATATAGTGTTCCCAGGTGGATCAGACATAATTTTGGGGAGTAATAGGTGGAACAGACATAATTTTGGGGAGTAGTAGATGGAACAGACATAATTTTGTACCAACTCTTAGATGTATTTGAAAATAAAAAGTTGCTCAAATTAGTTCACTTCATTATAACCTTCAGATATATAATTTACAAGACAGTATCATGCATGCATGATTTTAAATATTGTAATATTTATACATAGAAAGAATGTTATATTTAAAATTTAAAAACCTCCATGCCATCAGACAGCAAATGAGCTATACTGACCGAGTGGCAACCACATGTTGGCCAAGACAGCGTCAATATTTGAGGATAGAGGGTGTCATGTGGTCAGCACAACGAATCCTTCAGCTATTAATTTCAGTTTTCTAGACCAAGTAGCTCCTCAATTGTCTTCACGAGGCTGATAACACCCTACCAGACACCCTGATTTACGGAAATATATGGAAGCACTGAGAATCGAACCCGGAATCTCTGGATATAAAGCCAAGATATCTGACCACTAGATCACATAGGAGGTCATGTTATATCATATTATAATCTTATTTATTAATTAAATTAATAGTTATAATAAATGATAATTATGTAACTACATTTATTATTGTAAAACGAACAAACCCTCATTTTAGAAATTTAAAATAAAAATAGAAATTAGGGTTCATGGTAAAACATACAGTTATTCATAACTATACCAACGTGAATATTATTCATTAATAAAAATATAATAAAATGATCATTAATAGGAAATTATTCAGTTTAAAAATGATAAAGCTAGAAAGATAAAATTATACAAGGCTGAATAAATAAACTTGACAATTAAATCAGTGTTTATAAATAAAATATATAATGAGATAAGATATAAAAGTTTAATTAAAATTTGCTATTATTCTAGCGGTTAAACTTATCGTGGTAATAAATAAACTTTACATAATTAACCAGTGGTGTGGCTAGAATTATGAAGAAGGAAATACTGAAATATTAGCACCAATCGTCTTACTTATATCTTGTACAAGCTATACTGCACTAGTCCACCGTTTTTGCACATAGTGTTAATAGATTATTTTTGTTAACATGACATGCCCGACATAATAAACAAAATATGTTTATAAGGTCCTCTCCTTCCATTTTAAAATATATATGTAAACCAAATATCTTTCAAATAATTTGAGCACGCACTTTACATCAGTGGCGGCTCGTCGTATAGGGTTGCTGCCCTCCCTGAATTATCTGAACTATTTGTGAATAACAGTATAGTCATCATCATGGTATTGGCTGCTTAAACATTAAAATGAACGTCCCTCTTAATCGCCTATGATTGCTACAAACTACAGCCTTATTCTGCGCGCCTGCCTAGCAATGGGGTGGAAAGTAGGAACGCAATAATTTTTCTCCATACCGGGCTGAGGCCTTGAGCAGTCCAGTTGTCTATGTGGCACATGCGCTCACGGCGGTCATTGGGAGGAGAGCTCCAGGGTGGGATAAGGAGAGGATCGCGTGATTTGGCGCTTTCACGGGCTGTTCTGTAATGCAGCCCAGACAGACAGATTATGTGTCCAGCCAATTGTTACGCGGCGCGCGTCTTTTGTCGGGCTGTAATAATTGTGTCAGCAAATTGCAATTATTATAACAATGTAGTAGTAGTGATCTTTACATTTGCAAGTTAATAATGTGTATAATTTTATGAGTGGTGGGGAAGGGAGATTTCTTACTTTATGTCTTATTTTCAGAAGCTCAGGATGACCTTAAAAATACACTTTTAGGGCTTAGATTTTAAAAATTCCATTACCCCCAGACACTCCGGTAGCTCCCCGTCCTCCTCCCCTCCCCCAAATACAGCCCTCCCAATGTTGAAATTCACGAGCCGTGACTGCTCTACATAAAACATTATCTTCAGAGTCAAAACTAAAAGAAAATAACAATAGTTTTTAGAAAGGTCCAAAATGCCCAAAAAGGAAAAGAAGGCTTATGATGAAAATAATATAATTTAAAAAAATATTCTATTGTTTAATTTACCTGTAATTGATTATGTTATTTGTTCGTGAATTAATATTTCTTACTGGAGGCCTAATTGGGTAAACGTTTTTAAGTCAGGTAGTAGGGCAGATATTTTATGCTATTAGCTTTTGTGAGAATATTCTTTAGAGTTTTAACACCCCCCCCCCCCNTCTTTAGAGTTTTAACCCCCCCCCCCCCCACCCGCCTTTTCCTTCAAGAACTACCCCAAATACTGCTTCAGTGCCCGCATGGTCTAGGGCGTCACTCTCGCAATAAACTAGACTGCCGATAACAGGGAGATGGGGACTGGAATCCAAGATGAATCTACAGTTTATTTATTTATTTACTAAATAGTTCCCTTCTACGCAAATGCGGGTATAATACCTCTAAAATGTTTCTTACCTTATCCTTAGCGAATTAGAATAACTAGTAGACCTACATTATACATATCGCATGAACAGGTACTAGGACTTGGTACAATAAAAAAAACAAATCCGTCTTCTTGCCAAACCCCTAAATGAACAGACCAACTTTGAAAACCAAACTCTTATAAACACCCCCAGAAAACTTCCACAACACACCAAACTAAAATTTTATCCTGTTTGCTCCAGCCTTTCCTTCCATCGTAGTAAATGACCTGTTCAGGCCAGAGTCAAGAAGATTTTGATCCTTTATCTATCATTTGTTATCATTTTCTTCTCTCTTCCTATGCCCTTTTCATTTATGAATATATTTTATTCTGCCTTTATTCAATCATATGTCTATCTATCTTTGGTTTCCGCAACGACATATCTGGTTTAATTTCTCGCACCTCCCTTTTTCCATTCGTCTTTTAATCTTTGCTTTTCCAGAAAAGACTTTTGAGTTTACATTTACACATCATCTTTGTAGTTTAATTTAGTTCTATTTGATTCGTCGTGGTATGAACTCATTTCAAGATTCATTTATGGTAATTATGATATTTCATTTTCACAGTTATAGATGTCAAGTTCACCTGTTTTATATAAATTAATATTTCATTTTTTCCTTGTATTGGCTAACATTGAATAGGCCTATTTGCACCGCAACTTACGTTAACTCTTTTTCTCATTTAGACCTGAGGATGGTGCCTATGCAGCGCCGAAACATGTCGTGACAATCTCACTCCAGAATTAAAAGGAACAAGGGAATTTAAAACCTTTCAGATAAGAATAGATCTCAACTTTCATTTAACCTCTTTATATTTTTATGATCACACTTTTGTTAATTAAACTTATATATCTTATTACACATTATTATCTGTTCCTCTAATATTAGCTAATATTTTTTGGACACATGTCTCTTAAATATTTAGTATTTATTTAATTGTGATATTATAAATTTCCTGAAATACAAGAATTACCAACTTACAAAGTTTTTATAAAAGGATAGGCATCATTTCTCAAAAAACTCAATTAACTTTATTGTATTTATCAGTATTATACACTTTATTTTTAAGTTTAACTCATGTCTTTAATACATGTATTTTAATATGTTTTGGTTTAGGTTATATATGTGTTGCTCTGACTCACATTTTTAATGTGTGTGTATTATGTCAAGTATTATATTTTAACTTTTATTCAAAAATTTCTTCTATCATAATCCTTCATTTATAAACCATATACTCTTTATGACAAGTAGACTTAATTATATTATCTTCATAATTTATATCAATAACTTATTTCTTGTCTTATTTTTTCTCGTTCAATTGATTTCTATTTTTATCAATTAGAACCCTTGACCTCACTTAAAAATTTAAATGTTGCCAATTATATAAAATCAATCAAAACTTTTCACAGCATATTGCATACAAATAAAATAAACTAACACATTGAAGTTGTAGTTGCTTAGTATAATTGTAATGTAAATGTTTGTTAAATGCATTTATTTAAGAGTAATACCGTTTTATTAATATTTTAACCCCGCATCTAAACACCAAACAATTTTACAAGTTTGTAGAGACTAGTTTTTATACTCGATGTAGGTAGAGGTACCCCTTAAGTAGAGATAGAGGGTGGGAATCTTAAAGGAGTAATGACAATTAGAAAATTTATATTTGCTACAAAGTGAAGTGAGTCTCGATGGGGAAAGGGGAATAGATAATATTTTTTCTGTACAAGATGCATTTATTTAGGTTTTATGATTTTGGGAGTTGCTTTTAAGCTTACAATAGTTAATAAACTTTGGGTATTTATTTTTAATAACTGTCAAATAGAAGGTTTGGCTAGGTTACGGGCCAATATTACAATGTATCGTCAAAGTCCTCGTAATTTAACTGTTCGTAAGTCTAACCGCCGTTGGTTAAACTTGATGTGTTTTACAATACTATTTTCATGTGCTCGTCCAATTAAGAACAGGTGCTTTCCATTAGTTCTTATTGTTAACTTTCTCAGAGTGCTAGATTTGTTTCAAAGCTTTTGATTGGCTTAATTTTACCATAGAGAATATAAGAAAGTCATTACGACGTCTATGGAACTGTTATGAAAACAAATCAATTAAAGCAAGTTCAATTTATCACGTCTGTGTAAGGTAATCTGATATCTTTTAGAGTATTTATTTTTCTGATAAAATGTATGTTGAATATCATAATCATGAAGGTTTAAATTTTAGCAAAGAAAAGTGAAAGTTGCTGATTGAATTAATAGATAAATACAAACAAACAACTGAAAATAAACAATTATTCTAATTTGTGTTCAATCACTTAAAGCATTTCTAACACTTTATTTATGTTTGAATGAAAACATAAAGTGAATTCATCCTCATTATAAAATTCCAGGAAATTCTTTTGTTCCAATCATCTCTTTGGTCTTCCAAGTCTTGGGTTCCTTAGAACATTTAACTCATCTTCAAAGTCGTCATACTCAAACAATAAATCACCACTATCATAAACCTGCCTCGGTGGCGTAGTTAGCTAACGCGCCAGTTGGTTTGAGCTAGACTGCTGAGGATGGGGACATCGAGGTTCGAATCTCGGTTGGGGGAAATGGGGCGGTTTTTCTTAAGTGGTTTTCCACTCTCCCTCCATTCAAATGCTGGTTCACTCCCTCTAAATTCAACCTTCCCAATTCCTAATCAATTAGTGTAATTAGTACCTAATCATATAGCCTGAACGGGTAGTAAGACGCGATGCTAAAAAAACCCTTTCATAAGATAAATTAATGTAACTTCACTTTAATAATAACAATCACCTTGAAAGAAATATGAAGGAATATTTAACGTTGTTAATGTGGACGTTAATTTTGCTAACCGGAAGATAGACCTCACGTTAACTAAAGAACACTTAAACGCGGACATTAGCACTAACCAAACATTGTAAAATCAAAAGTAGTGGTTTTATCACTTAACTTTGACCCTAACGAATAGAATAACGTGGCATTGTAGTATTGGTCCTTAGTCTCTGACACTACGCCCCTGTAAATAATGCTTGCTGAAACGCTAATAGAATAAACATAATGATAATACAGGTGGTGTGGAAACAATAAGACGATATATGCTGAGGAACGCGATGGACAACGTGTGGAGGTTTGCCTGACGTCCGGTGAGCTCACATCAGTGAACTCTACAAAAAATGTATTAATATATAGCTTGCTTTTATTTAGCTAGTGAATATTTACTTTCCAATTAAAGTATGAATTTCAAGTTACTCATCGTCTAATTGTTTCGGCCCAGCCCTGTATAGCATGTATACCTGTTTTAAAACAGGCATAAAGGTAATAAAACGGGCATAAAGTTACTAAAACAGTCATAAAGGTTAATAACACAAGTATAAAAATAACAAAACAAGAAAAGATATGTTTTAATAGTCATAATATTTATTGAATATGAATATAGGTAATAGATAGAACAAGAATAGTCATGTACATGTTAAAATAGGCTCAAAGGTAATATAACTGGTATAGTAATAGATATGCATGTGCTATAATAGAGTTGACCCTAGTGTTCTTGAGTTAAAGGGCTCATCTATGGACCCGATGATCGTGGGTTCAAACCCAACCAGAGTCGACACATTTTTTTTGAGAGTTAAAATCCGTAGCTCAACTTCCTTCGGAGGGGAAGTAAAGCCGTTGGTCCTATGTCAATTGTGGACATGTAAAATATCCCTGGAAGGTTTGTGAAAATACCTTTCCTGACAAAATTGGTAAGCTTTTTTGCATTCGCTCATATAAATTACCGTATTTTGATATAATCAGTCGGTTCAGAAAGTGCACATTTAACACCTTAAATAAATGTTAAAATTCTATAACAGACATAAAAGTAGCAGAACAGTTACAATCTCTCTTATGTTTTGTACCTGAGATGGTTCCTAGGCACATTGTGTATGTCCTTGTAAACCATGTGCAGTCTGACCGTCTCCGAGTGACAGTCGCTTTTTATTGTCCACGCTTGTTTGTCTCTGTCGTAGCACTGCGCCACCATCGGTGTCGGCACGACGCCTGAGGTCGGAGGCTGCGTAGACTGAGGGTGGTTACTGGACGCCACTGCAACCTCACTCAGGGTGTTGGCCACCACCATTTCTAGGTGCACCCTCACGATGCCCTGTCACATAAAAACACGAAACAGTCATCGACCCTCAACTATGTTTTAAAATACCACTTTAAGACTTAATGTGTTTCTATTGAGATGTTCACATTTTGTTGAAGAAAAAAACATTCAGGGTGATTATCTAAACATAAATATTTGAAAAGGATGTAAAATCATATTAATACCGTATGTTTATGTGTAATAAATGCCACTTTCCACTAAATATAGGTTCAAAGAGAATGTATTCCCATAATTATGGTGTTCTAGTTGGACGAGCCCAACAATATGACCATCAGTGAGGGTTCGAAAAAGATTCACTAATCCCCTTGCCCTAATCATGCCAGCCCAATTTAGGTAGAAGAGATGATCCAAAATCAACAAACACAAACATCTCGCCGCCCCATTTAACCTAATATAGGCTATTTGAGGCATGATTTTGTGCAATATTATTTCCTGGTTTTATTTTGTTTTAAACTAGATAAATAATATTCTATAACATTGTATTCTTATTTGCACCTATTTAGTTTGGATAGTTTTGAATATATAAATATATGTATTACAATGATCGACAAGGTTCTAGAGAGTTCGAGTGATCATGATCTCACTTTTCTTGTTTATGTTGCTTTCCCAGTGAGCCGTTGGCACAATTTGACCATGGTCTTGTTCTACCCTCATAAATTAAGGACATCCTCAATATAAGTGTTATCTCGTTAATAGAAAATTTAAAAACGTTATTTTAATTGTACTAGTAAATATAATATTAATAACAAATATGTTTGTATATTTTCCTTATAGGTTTAAAAAAAACTTTATCTAGCTTGTAAAAACTGCAAGTATATTCCCTAAGGGATGTGTTGACATTGTTTTTGGTTTAGGAGTGTAAATTTCCCGATATGACACAGTTAAATATTTATTAGGTGTTCTTTCTTTTTACAGGTGCATTGCCTTGTATAAATTGAGTTGAATGTCATGTATTATTAATATATTGTTGTGCCTCACTGTTCAGTCAACCCTTGTATCTTTCCTCCGCACTTACACAATTCGCGCCAACCACCCTCTCTACTGCCTCGACCACCCCACAGTCCATGTTCTCTGAGCCATCCGTGATGATTTCCTCACTCTACACAGTGCCAAAGAGAACTCCTCTTTTTATTGGTTCACGTGGTGTGCACTGTCTCTCACGTTTACACGTATCAATGAGAAGCCCCTGTTTCCTCCATTGGACAAGGACAGGCAGCAGTGGAGGGCATATAACACGGTGATTTCTGGAGCCGATTCAGTGGGGACCCACCCTGGTGAACCACATATACGAAAGAGATAATAAATTGGCGTGTTTTGTAAAAAGCATTTTTTTCCACCTCTCACCAATCGCGCATTTCATGCCATCACAACCTTAGTCACGGCCGGATGCCACTGGGATAACCGCCTAGGTTGTCTACTAGCCAGAGAATAACGCTGGCGCCGGGGGCGACCCCAGATGGTGAATGGAAATGTATCCACCTCACTCCTAATCCCAAGAAAAGAAAATCCTACCCCAACAAGCAACTCTTTACCACCCTTGCCACCACCGGACTCCACTGGGATAACCGACTAGGTCAACCTTCTAGCCAGAGAATAACGCTGGCGCCACTGGCGGCCCCAGATGGGGAATGGATATGTAACCAACCGCGTCAAACCTATTCCCCACAGTCAAGTTAACCTTTCGATCCGCTTCCCGGAAATAGACTCATAGAAAATCCACATCTCATCATCATACCTTATACACACCTTCCCACATTCCAGTCAAGAAAATCCTCCCCAATTCCCGAGACCCAGCGCAATCATTCAGTTTCACCAATTTCACCTCACAGTGTAAATAATTAATCAAGTGTATGTATGTACAAGGTATTAATAATCATTCACGAGATCAGGAGTCACGAAAGTGACTCTATTCTCGAACACAAATATAGCCCTTTCGCAGGCAGACCTGGTTTGGCATTACGGTCAAGTCAGTACAGTCCTGAGTCGGGCTACAAAATCACACACTTGAAGTATTCTGCAGGCTCATTTCATTAGTTCCATTTCATCAGGTTTATAAGTTCATTCGCGAGGTTAAGAGTCATGACAATGACTCGGTACTCAAACAACAAATCAGCCCTGTCGCAGACAACCTGGATTGGCATAATTGTCAAGTCAGAAGTTCTGAGTCGGGCAATAGCCGAACGGCGAAAAAGCAATTTTGTCTAACCTCCCTCTCCTTCCACCATCATCCTTTACCGCCCACCATGACTCAAGTTGCCGGAACTCTATCTTACCTCCCACCACGACTAACGTTGCCGGGACTCTATCCTACCTCCCACCACGGCTCACGTTACCGGGATTCTAGCCTACCTCCCACCGTGACTCACGTGGCCGAGGCTCTATGCTACCTCTCACCGTGACTCACGTTGCCGGGACTCTATCCTACCATCCACCGTGAGACCCACTTTGCTGGGACTCCCTCCTTCTACCTCTCCACCCTCCCCATCTGCTTGTCCTTGTCACCGGCGATTCCACGGGATGGTCTACACCCACCACTCCGGCAAAGCCCACCGACGGAAGACCCTGAAGAAAACATCACCGGTCAAATAATATTCAACCCGAGGGCCCATTTATTACTACCCCGACAGTAGCACCTGGACCCCCAGACGTCCCCACTTTTCTCCAACATCTTCAAGTGTCCCTACCCCTGAGTTATCTAGTTCCTCAACTCGTCTTCTCCTCTCACCAACCACCCAACCTCCACCTACCCCCATCTCCCCTTTAAGCCCTGAGGGCTATCATTTGTATACCCTAACCACCCCAAAACCAGCCTACGTTGTCTCCCCCATCTCCCTTCCTTACCCCCACCCACTAGACCCGCGAGACCAGTGCCTACCCACAAACGTCACCTGGAGACTGCACTTCGAATAGATGCAACCAGTTACCACCCGATGCCGCAGTGAGGGATAACAATATTTCTTTTTTTATATTCTGAAATATCTTAAATTTTATTATTTCGTCATTTGATGTTAGTCATAATTTGAAATCATCGTTTTCCTGGTCCCTTTCCTACACTTTGCCTTTTATTATATCACTCAAGAAGTGAACCAAACAGTTAGCCTTTCTTAGTAAAATCAAATGCATGAGGGTTATCTTTTCATTGACTCTTTATCGAACATCTTCATTAGACATATAATAATTTTATCTAATTCTATATATTCTATAGTAGACCACATATACAACTTTCCGGTTGACCTGGCGGTCTAGGGGTAAGGTGTCAGACTTCTGTGCTGGCGGCCGGGGTTCAATCCTCGGTCCCAGCACAGATTTTTCTGATTATCAAAGCCTTCCTTCACCTCTGACAAGAAATATTGTGAATGTGGGGAATTCCAGGCCTCCACCGTGGTTCAGATTCCACGTTAAACTGTAGGTCCTCCATTTCATCTCACAATCCCCCTACCATTACACATTAGCATAAGTGCGTATAACCCGAACGGGTAGTAAGGCGCGGTGCTAATAATAATAGTAATAAAACTTTCCAAATATTTATTTTTGACGTGATTACGTCTCTAAATTCAGAACATTACTAGAGGGGCACGGGATGAAAAATTGAGTGTGACGAAATCATTCTATAAGTTTTGACTTAATAATTTAAAAAGTACTAAAGATAGCCAGACCAAACTGATGTCATTCAATATCTGATGGAATAAAGATTCGTTATTGACCTTCAGATAACGCGCCATGCCACGCGGGTGGAAGAGGGGAGGAAGGATATTCCACCATCTTGTGTACGATCCATCGTGCCTCGGAAACTTCCACCAAGTATAACTTCTCACTCTGTCGTGGTACGACCCTCGTTTAGGTGTCAATCAACATCTCTTGCCAATATCTATTGATTTAACTAATAATATTTAAATTTCATTACAATGTAGGTGAAGAAAATGTGTATTGAAGTTGAAAAATTCTATAAATTTCACAATATCCGCCTATAATCACCGGAAAGCCAGCCTGAAATATGCCTGTTTCATGACGGCCACTCATTATAGTAGTTCCCCGTTTCATGTGAATAATGACTTGCCTAGCAGCAGGAGCTGTCACTACCTTTTAATATACCAGCTGTCACTACCTTCTCATATCCCAGCTGTCAATACCTTCTCATATCCCAGCTGTCAAATACCTTCTCATATCCCAGCTGTCACTACCTTCTCATATCCCAGTTGTCAATACCTTCTCATATCCCAGCTGTCACTACCTTCTCATCTCCCGGCTGTCATTACCTTCTCATCTCCCAGCTGTCACAGATGTTATGCAGCTTTGAATACGGATAAATGAAACACTCCTGTATCTCGGGAGGGGAGACAGAGAATACTGTGTCCATCGTTTGGTTTGTTTTAAACAACTAAGGCAAGCAGTTCGCAAGGGAAGCGCTGTGCCCAGTCACGGGCAAGTTTTTTTAATATTTTAAAGAACAAGGGGTTGACCAAGACATTTTATTTGGGAAGGGCATAATATGGATTGAAGCTACTATAATATCACTTTTTTTTAAATGGGTATTTTCGAAGCATTTTTGATGTGTCAAGTGAATTGAATGTAAGATAATCGTGGTATTAAACTTTTACCTATGCAGTTGGCACATTTGCATGGAGCTATATTTTTCCTTTGCTAAATAGGTTTTATTATTTTATTTAAATTATTTTCAATTTTAGGGGCTATGAGAAATATTACCACTTTGAATGCGCTACCATAAAGGACTATTTTAAGCTAAGTAAAATAGTTAAATCAAATATACCTTTCGTAAGAAAATGTTTGTGTGTTGTTATATTTTTTAAATTTATTCAAAAATAAATTTTAAGCCAATTAAATGTTAAAATAAACTCACCATTAGAAGCTCAACCTTAAAGAGAAGAAAATTTAAAAAAATCCTTAATGGCCAGTTTCACGTGTTTTTCAGATGTTTTGCTAAAGTCACTTAATGTTTGAACTTTACACCTCTTCAGAGCAAGGTATTCATAAAGTTAAGTGTCTAAGGAACACTTGATACTTTTTCTTGTCGAAGGACCTCTAAATACTCTGCCATTGTGTGTCCACGTCTTTCTTTCAATAATCTTAGTCACTTACTGAGTTGTCTCAACAATTCAACAACAAATTCTAGCTTATAGTCGACTGATGATATATTGACGGAGAGTAATGGTTAAAAATTATACATTCCCTGCTATTTACACATAAATTACTCAAGTCACCATCAAGTATTATTATTCATGCTATAAATAATGCAATATTAATCCATATCAAAACCATAATAAGGCTCAGCAAATAACAGTTGTCAGATCACCATCAAGTTCAGTTTTTTCCGAAAATTATTTTGATTCATTCTTGTCTTTGTTTTTTGGTTACATAATGCTATTTTTAGAATATAATCCTAACGAATATTTCTTTACCCTAACGTTTATTCCCTGCATAAATTATAGACACCAGTGTATTTATTAATCTGAGATCGTGACGGGTGATTGTTAACAAACTAGGCCCCCCTTCTAATATTTGCTCTCCTACCCCCTTTTGCCCGCTCCCGGTTGAACATAACCATGACACCTTAAAAATTAATTAATGCAGACGCTATTTGTAAATTTAAATATCCTTAAATCACCCAGACCTAATGACCAGCATATTAATCAATATTTACTCTTTGTTTTATGTAAAAGTTTCCTAATAATCTTCTATATGTACAATTAATTCCAATTTCTTTAAACATTTTCATAAGTGTTTTCTACCCGCTCAACTTTGTGTTTCCAGTAGATGATACAAGCACATCATCTTACCTTTACGTCCAAATTTCTTTCCATGATTATTATTATTATCACTCAAAAGTCAATTATGGCTGTGTTTACTTACTAAATAAAACTGGTATTTTCCTAATAATATTTATATTTTCTTTTCTAGCATATTATTGAGAATTCTAGCTATTTTCACGCATGATATCTGTACTCACTGTATTACTATACTTTGCTTTATCTTTCTTCTTGAGTGATTTGCATCAAGTATAAGGGTGTAAAGTCAAGGAAATATATTCTAAAGAGCTTTTCCAACAATAACCTAGTGTAAGGATTTAAAAACTCTTTTAAGAAATAAATTAAGATCTGGATATTTCTATATGTGTTTATTCAGAAAATCAGATAAATTTAACCCACCATGGTTCCCCGTCCTATTTGAATCAATGATAAAATATGGTCTTTAATTAAACTTTTAAAAATGAAATATTTGGATAATTCAAAGCTTATCCTTTTTTATTTCAGTTTGTATTCATCCCAAATCTAACTTAACGAGCTCTATTAAATCACTATTATATGCCAAGAATGTCATTTAAAGTTAGAGTTATTAACGCAAAGTAAAGGATAAAGCGGGGGATCCTGCACCAGCGGTGAGTGGTTTCCTAGAACAGGGGATGTGTTTGCTCATCTTTTATCGCTTCTGTGTGACAATGTAGTCACGTGACGTTCTGACTCACTCACTGATTTAAGTCTTCAATTTTGGTATGTTAATTTTTCCAAGTTTTAATATTTAAAAAGAAATGATTGTTTCTTCATTTATGTATTGTGTATGTGTTTTTTTATATATATCTTATTTCAATTTATAAAATGTGTGTTTTTATATGTATAATATTCTAAATTTATTAATTTATTGTGTACTAGCTGTCTAGATACTCATAACAGTGGTTAATTAAAGCTTTATATATTTAAAATAGTTTTTAGATATCCCATGGACTTATAATTAAAAAGGTTCGGCTGTACTATGGTAGACAAATAAATAGCCGACTAAAACATGACTGTCAGGAATACTAATCCGAGCAGAAGTGTTTAAGAGTTAAGTACCAGAGTAGAAATGAACTCACCTTGCACACCAGATCGTTGAAGCGGGTCCTCGGATGCCAGCCGTACCCCTTTCCATCAGAATCAGAGACGTCGTCTACTATGCCCGAGTCCAACCTCTTCTCACCGTCGCCTAGGACCACGTTGTACCTCACACGGCACTGATGGTCGAAACCTGTTAATCTGTTGAGGTAGACGGACACCCGGCCGTCAGCACTGCCGCCTGTGCCGAACAGACCCACTGAAACATGTTAACTTCAGTTATCTTAAGGGACTAAGTTTGTCACATAACAATGTTATACAAATCACTCGAATATGCCACTAGGATCTCTTAATGTAAGCTTAATGTAAGCTTAGAGATGTGGTGTCGAGAGAAAAGTATCGATATTGTACTGGCATCAAAAACAAGTATCGATAACAGTAAGTATCCATATCAACATTTTAATCTGAAATTTTTACCTATTATTTTTAATATAAACTTTTGAATCATAGATGTATTTTCACTAAACATTGAAAATTATAATGGTTTTTAATACTTAAAAAAATTTAAGATGCTTTTTTGTTATTCTACTTATTAAAAAAGTCATAATTTACTTCCAGGAGATGCCATTTTTAACTACATTCGTCGTTTATATACTCAATCAAGATAGATTATTAACTAATGACAAACAAAAGAACAAAAGAGGCCCTGCCCTGCTTCATCTGCTGAAACAACGCACATGAACTTTTCTCCTCCGCTTGCTTGGGACACCCTTAAGTGGAGTTCATTGAGCTCTACAAAATCTTATTTAGTTTAGTTTGTGATGATTGTGCTTATTGATAAAGGAAGGGGGAGTAGACTGGTTGTAGCTCGCCCAGTCTGTTATTAGTATGTATTGATGAATAAAGATGAAAGAACAGCTATGAGTTATGATGAGCTAAAAGAGATTGAATGCTAGAGTTGCAGAAAATGAGCGAGGATTTATAAATAGTGTCATTGGTTCTTCCTCCACAGTCGGTCCTAGTAAACAATAGACCCAGCACGAGTGAGGAGAGGTGTTGGCTCTGGCTATCTCCAGGTATTTGTAAAATAACAATAAATATATAAAAATTAGACTCAAAATGAGACAAAATTGTTTATTTATCAACCAAAATATAATGAAAATAGAATCGATTAAAATTAAATATATGTGAAAAATAAAACATTAAAATACTTTAAGAACACTATTGGGTGACCTGGTGGTCTAGGGGTAAGGTGTCAGACTTCTGTGCTGACGGCCGGGGCTCAATCCTCGGTCGCGGCAAAGATTTATCTGATTACCAAACCCTTCCTTCACCTCTGACAAGACATCTTGTGAATGTGGGGAATGACAGGCCTCCATCGTAGTTCGGATTCCACGTTAAACTGTAGGTCCTTCATTTCATCTCACAATCAACCTACCATTACACATTAGCGTAAGTGCGTATAACCCGGACGGGTAGTAAGACGCGGTGCTAATAATTAGAACACTATTTTTAAATTAAAAGAATAAAGAAAGATAGATTGCTACAACAAGCATTAAATACTACTACTACTACTACTGCTACTACTACTACTACTACTACTACTACTACTACTACTACTACTACTACTACTACTACTAATAATAATAATAATAAAAAGTTGAAAATATTTCCAGATGCTGTAACTGTAAAACAACCCTTTTAATTATTCGTAGCTCAGTTTGTATACGTATTGGCCAGTACTAATTAACATTTTTCCCAGGGGACGCCTGAATGTACTAATCGTACATACTTTCCGTGAAGGCTCTTTCCATGCCCCGATGAATTGAGGTGATGTTGATAGAAGAATGAGGGTGATAGTGAGTATGAAGGTGATAGTGAATATGAAGGTGATGGTATGAGGGTGGTAGTGAATATGAGGGTGATGGTGAGAATGAGGGTGATCGTGAGTATGAGGGTGATAGTGAATATGAGGGTGATGGTGAGTATGAGGGTGATAGTGAGTATGAGGGTGATAGTGAGTATGAGGGCGATAGTGAGTATAAGGGTGTGGAACCAGTGGAAATACTTAAACCTAACTTAATAACATATCATGAAAATTGAAAAATGACATCTAGGCATGGGAATTGAACCCGGGACCTTATACTTAGTAAGCCAAAGCTCTAACCACTGAGTTATTCAGGATTCGTCCCATGCTCTGGGTCATTATTCACTCATATTTTAAGGCAGAGTCTATGATGAAGGTGTGGAAATCATCGGCACGGAACGATTCCTGGATAGCTCAGTGGTTGGAGCATTGACGTACCAACCCAGGTTCGATTCCCACGTCCAGGTGTCATTTATCAATTTTAGCAATACGATATCTACATGGAGTAAATCCTCACTTAAAAGCATAAATAATAGCTTTGGCTATTTGATTCTAACTTAATAAGTCTAGCTAACCAAATTTGGGTGACATTTGGGGTAGCTCAGCTTTAGAGAAAAGTACCCAAAGTACCAGAACAGAATCAAAATCAGGACCTCTAAGCTCGTAGCCAGGTGCACTGACTATTACACCACTCGTAGTCAGGTGCAATGACCACTACAACACTCGTAGCTAGGTGCAATGACCACTACAACACGGGACCTCTAAGCTCGTAGCCAGGTGCACTGACTATTACACCACTCGTAGCTAGGTGCAATGACCACTACAACACGGGACCTCTAAGCTCGTAGCTAGGTGCACTGGCCACCACACCACTCGTAGCTAGGTGCAATGACCACTACAACACGGGACCTCTAGACTCGTAGTCAGGTGCAATGACCACTACAACACTCGTAGCTAGGTGCAATGACCACTACAACACGGGACCTCTAGACTCGTAGTCAGGTGCAATGACCACTACAACACGGGACCTCTAGACTCGTAGTCAGGTGCACTGACCACTACACCACTCGTAGCTAGGTGCAATGACCACTACAACACGGGACCTCTAAGCTCGTAGCCAGGTGCAATGACCACTACAACACGGGACCTCTAGACTCGTAGCTAGGTGCACTGACCACTACACCACTCGTAGCTAGGTGCACTGACCACTATAACACGAGACCTCTAGGCTCGTAGTCAGGTGCAATGACCACTACAACACGGGACATCTAGACTCGTAGTCAGGTGCATTGACCACTACACCACTCGTAGTCAGGTGCAATGACCACTACAACACGGGACCTCTAGACTCGTAGTCAGGTGCAGTGACCACTACAACACGGGACATCTAGACTCGTAGTCAGGTGCAATTACCACTACAACACGGGACATCAAGACTCGTAGTCAGGTGCACTGACCACTACAACACGGGACCTCTAGACTCGTAGTCAGGTGCAATGACCACTACAACACGGGACATCAAGACTCGTAGTCAGGTGCACTGACTACTATAACACGAGACATCTAGACTCGTAGCCAGGTGCACTGACCACTACAACACGAGACCTCTAGGCTCGTAGTCAGGTGCAACTGGCCACTATAGCACGAGACATCTAGACTCGTAGTCAGGTGCATTGGCCACTACAACACGAGACCTCTAGGCTCGTAGTCAGGTGCACTGGCCACTACAACACGGGACCTCTAGACTCGTAGTCAGGTGCACTGACCACTACAACACGGGACCTCTAGACTCGTAGTCAGGTGCACTGACCACTACAACACGAGACCTCTAGGCTCGTAGTCAGGTGCACTGGCCACTACAACACGAGCCATCTAGACTCGTAGTCAGGTGCATTGGCCACTACAACACGAGACCTCTAGGCTCGTAGTCAGGTGCACTGACCACTACACCACTCGTAGTCAGGTGCACTGACCACTACAACCACTCGCAGCTAGGTGCACTGACCACTACAACACGAGACCTCTAGGCTCGTAATCAGGTGCACTGACCACTACACCACTCGTAGTCAGGTGCACTGACCACTACACCACTCGAAGCTAGGTGCACTGACTACTATAACACGATACCTCTAGACTCGTAGTCAGGTGCAGTGACCACTACAACACGAGACATCTAGACTCGTAGTCAGGTGCATTGGCCACTACAACACGAGACATCTAGACTCGTAGTCAGGTGACACTGACCACTACAACATGAGACCTCTAAGCCCGTAGCCAGGTGCACTGGCCACTACAACACGAGACCTCTAGGCTCGTAGTCAGGTGCACTGGCCACTATAACACGAGACCTCTAGGCTCGTAGTCAGGTGCACTGGCCACTATAACACGAGACCTCTAGGCTCGTAGCCAGGTGCACTGACCACTACACCACTCGCAGCTAGGTGCACTGACCACTATAACACGAGCCCTCTAGGCTCGTAGTCAGGTACACTGGCCACTACACCACTCGTAGCTAGGTGCAATGACCACTACACCACTCGTAGCTAGGTGCAATGAACCACTACACAACTCGTAGCTAGGTACAATGACCACTACACCATGTGACCTCTAGGCTCGTAGCTAGGTACAATGACCACTACACCACTCGTAGCTAGGTACAATGACCACTATACCACTCGTAGCTAGGTGCAATGACCACTACACCACTCGTAGCTAGGTGCAATGACCACTACACCACTCGTAGCTAGGTGCAATGACCACTACACCATGGGGCTGGTTGTTATTTTAGTGAATGTCTCTGAACTGAAGATAGAGAATGTGTTACCTATATCTTTGGTGCCATGAGGGTAGATGGCGAGGTTCCAGTCGAACCCTCCGAAGGTGAAGTACGTCGTTTCAAACTTCTGCGCGTTCCCCTTCCCCACCGAAGACGACGGTGCGGGGGCTGCGTTGGGCCCTTGGTGAACGGCGTTGTTGGTGTGGTGGTGACGGTGGTGGTGATGGTGGAGGGATCCGAATATCGATTGCGGCACTCGGAACTCGGTGTCATAGATCGTCCTCAGATTTCCCATCGACAGTTCTAACTGGAACTCCCCGTTAGTGTCGGTAAAGTTCCTCCCGTAGAGATCACTCACGGGGATATAGTTCCGATTACCTTGCGCTGGGGAGTCGTACGTGAACTTGACCTGTTTCCCGGAGAAGGCCTCGTTCACACTGAAGTGCTCTCGGTTAAGGAGAGTGAACGTGAAGTCGACGTACACCCTCATTCCTTCTGAAGGGTTCCTCCACACCAGATACACCCCGAGCACTTTGTCCGTCCTTGAGAATGTTATCGCCCATCTCTGGTAGCCGCACGCGAACTCTTTGGATGTGACGTCACGTTCCAAGTCTCGGGTCACAGATTTCGTCACAATGAACGTGAAGACGTGGGTGTTTGCTCGGTCGTGAAGTTTGGCGAACCGGTAGAGGAGTGACATCTTCTCAGGAGGCTACAAAAAACGTCTGTCACAGCATCTGCAACACAGTGGAAGTACATGTCAGAAAAATCACTTGAAAACACGAGCATGTATATTAATATTAAAGAATAACAGAAGTTACACATTGTTTTGCTTCAAATAAACAGGATAAAACCTCTTCATTTTATTGAGTCCGAACGAGTTTTTAACTAATTTTTTATAATAATGGCTATTGGACACTAAGCCAATAAAATATATTAATTTCAATATCAATCACTCAGTCTGATATCAAACAAAGCCTTAACCGTTATTATTAACAATGCTCCTTCCTTACTTCAATTCATAATTTAAAATGTTTTATATAATACTTTAAAAAATATTAAAAATTGTAAAAGTTCAGCTTTGAGGCGCACACATTCATGCACTACTAATTTTATAATTTCATACGTGTGTGTGCGGGAAATATTGCACAGTGTTCAAGACAGACACCAAAACTATTCATTTTATTACTATCAATATTATCGACCAAGCGTAGCGAGGTTCTCTTTTAACTCAACCTTTTGCCATTTCGTATTTCTCTACAGATATTTACTACACGATAAATGTCAAATGCGTGGATCAATTTTAACTGAACACGGCAGGGTTATTCCTGAACTTATATTAAACGATGTATGTACAGAATGACAAATTATTTTTTGATCTGATTATACGTTTCAATATAATAGCCACCCAATTTTTTTAAATAGCTTATATCTAGTAATTTGCATTTAAAGTTCTAGGCGATCTATTGAGTATCCAGGGCGTATTTTTTAAGAACTTTAACATATTTTGGGAAAATGGCATTCAAAACTGCGTGAACAGTGGATATTTTCTATGAATTAATTGGTTTTGGGTCTAACTTGATCACCAAGGAATAAATATCAAATTCATATCTGTAGTTTGTGAAGACAAAATGTTACAATCTTTTATAAATGATCAAATAACAATTAAAAACCAACTCAATGAAAGTTTAATCAATAAATATTTCCCCTAAAGGTTCATTATTTAATCGCCCAGTTTTGGTATAAAAACTGAGAGTAGCACTATTAAATGAACAATTATTTGAACGGATATAATATTATAACGACAAAAAGATCTAAAAACTATGGCACACAAGCTGTTCGGCACAGGCTCTGCCAAATTTCATAAAAATTGATTGACACATTTTACAGTTATTGTGGAACAAACAGACAGAAGAAATACTAAATGCTAAAGTTAGTCAGAAACACGCTACGCTTGGTAAATAAACTGTCTTATGTTACGTGTATTGGTAGAGTGAATGTGGTCAGAGATACTGGCTATAAATCCAGAGGTCCAGGGTTAAATCCCCAGTGCTTACACATTTTATGTGAAGCTGTGGGTTAACTCAGCTTCGCGAGGATAAAATTAGGAGCTACTTGAATAAATAAGTAGCGGCTCCAGTCTAGAAAACTGATACAAACGGCTGAAAGGTTAAGTGTGCTGGCCATACGACACCCTCTATTCGCCGAAGTTCTAACTATCAGTCGGTGTAGCTTGCTCGTGATATGACGCCGTGGAATCTTATTTTTAGAATGATAAATATTATTGTTGTTCACCTAATAAATTATGATTAACTAACTTTTACCTGTCACGGCTTCGTTCGCAATAATTGATAAAAAGCTTTTAATTTTTAACTAAACTTGAAAAAAAAATGACAACTTAAATAACATTTATTTCTTTTACTACGAAATATTATACATAATATTATTATATAATATATCTTATATACGAAAAGTTTAGACACTAGTATTGTAAAATTAATGTATACGAAAAGTTTAAACATTAGTGTTGTAAAATTAATGTAAACGAAAAGTTTAAACATTAGTGTTGTAAAATTAATGTAAATTAAAAGGTTGGGAATAGTCCTATATGTTATTACAGGACATACTCTACCAACGCACAGAGTTTAATTCGAATCCGTTCAGCAGTTTTGGCGTGATTGAGTAACAAACAACTAAACATCCAAACACACAAACTTTATAATATTAGTAATGAACTAGCTAATATATATGTAATCTATATAATATATATTATATATAAATTATAATATAATATAGTGTTCTGAACAAATAGATAACATAAAAATTAAGTTAATTAACTGCGTTCATAATTTAAAATATGCCAAAATGTAGAGTGTACGGTACATATTGTTATATTATAACATGCTTATGCCCCGAAACGGGTGGTTCAAGAGCAAATCCCCCCTGATGTTTGGCGGGTGTACGCTTTACGATCGTTAAGGGATGGCCAGTCCTTCCCAAGGTTGAGTGCACAATTTCAAAATGTTGACAGTTTATTTCAAATTTAGTGATATGTATATTTAATGCATTAAATCGTGTAAGTGCATTCATGATACTTGATAGTAAAGCTCGGTTGAAGGATTGTGATATATTTTAATGATACATTGGTTTTCTCACTACATTTCACGTTCAATATGTTTTTCAATCCTCTCCATATTTGGTAAAATAATAATCTCTTTGAGGTGTATTGTAATGATATATTTATAAAACTAATCTGACTGCCCTATGAGAGTTACTTATAGCTTTTGGACGTTAAATCGCACCTTATTTTCGAAATGAGTCATCCAAATATGGTAATTGCTTTCTTCTATTTGTATTTATGGTTTATCACAGTGTAAATTGGACAATGCATTGAAACAGTGATCACATCTTCAGAAAATCTATAACTTAGTAAAAGTAGGATGATATTCAGGAAAATATATCATTTTTACAATAAAATGGATAAGGTACTTGTTGTAGGAAAAATGTTCTTATATTCACTGGGAGTGTTGATTGGAACAGTAAAAAGGCAATCCACCCAATTTCCCGGACAGAAAGTGGTTACAGGTGAAAGGTTTTGATACACCGTATCCGTTTATTAATTAATATTCAACTGAAAACTATAATGTCCTTAAATTCATATAAACAGCTTTTATCGCGAGTATAATTAGTATGTTATTAATATACCACATGGTATATTAAAGAGCTAGTCCTAACTATCTTCGTCCAACATAGTTTGTGTGTGTTTAAAGGATTACCAATCTATATCTAATGAAACACATGGAGCGTGCACAAAACGAGCTGTATTAAACACTAACGCATGAAGGTTAACTATATTATACGCACACATGTATAAATAGTACATATATATGCACATATATGTATACATAGGGTCTATCATTGGAAACAAGATAAACAAACATATATAAGTGATTAACCTCGATAAGGGCATAAACAGAGGAAGATGAGGAACAAGATAGTGTAAAATTGATCCAGTGAACAATTTAAAGTGAATCGATTGTTAAAAAAAACTAGTTGATAATTTGTTTATTCATTAGCTATACTTATATACTCCACATTCACATGGATTTGAAATGAAATAACCACTAAGCTATTCATCAGGAAGTGAGATATTAAAATTAAACCGTCCAATGCCCGTGGATTGAAGGGAGAAAAGGGGGTATACATGTAGACTATGCTCATGGGGTCAAGGGGACCATTTTTTAAATATTTTTTAAGGTGTTTAACATGCACTTTCTGAAGCGACTGATTATATTAGCAAACGAGAATTTCAATGAGCGAGAGTGAAAGGGCTCACCCATTTTGCTGGGAAAGGTATTTTCACTAACCTTCTAGTTTTTTTTACATCCCACAATCGACATGAGACCAACGGCTTTACTTCCAAAGAAGTTGTGCTACGGATTTCTATCGCTCAAGAAAAATCCATCAAGCCAGCTAGAACCCACGAACATCGGCTCCTAAGGCGAGCACGTAAAGGGAAGAAGAAGCACTTTATACGATAGAGGGTGGATCGCAAGGTAAAAATAAAGGCAGAGAGAGAGAGAGAATTGTCAGGAAAAAAGAAACCACCGCTTAGGAAACCAATGTAGACCAACACCAATGATTTAGGCCCGATGGGAATATAATACATTCGATGGTAGTCACGCAGTTCCCTCAGATATGATATCCAGTGTATCAATATCGTCAATAGGAATCTCAATGTGACAATTTGTCTGAAGCGATTACTCTAGGTAAGAGACCTATTATAGTTAAGTTAGTAGCTACCCGTCACGTTCCTCAGTAATTCACGATTACAGTTTTGTGAAAAACTCTCTAATTGTAATTACATAATCTCTGATGTCATCACCCAGCCGGTAGTATAATGCCTTTACAGAAAAACCTTTATAAAACTTACATTTTTTTAATCACCACTTTTAATACCTGTTCAGTTTATAAGTATATAATAGGATAGGTATGAGGAAGAAATCATTTTAGAGATACTCTAACCATATTTGCATGGAAGGAGAGTGGGAAACCGTTTGACGGAAAAAAACCCACCCTCAATGGACCTGACCCAGGTTTGAACTGCGATCTTCCCGTTATCAGAAAATCAGTCTAACATGAGAGTACGCCCTAGACTATTCGGCCACCGAAGAAGGTTTGATTACTTAGTCTAAAAATAACAAAATAATTACACGCTATGTCACACAAACACACTATGACGAATACAATGAATCAATCTAAAGAAAGAACTAATGTCTTATAGAAGCAATAATGGCCACTTGATTGTAATGGGTGACTTTAACATCGCTCTATTATCTCATTTATCTGATAAGCATTGAATGGAATACTTTTTTGTCTTATATGAGCTGAATATTTGTCAAATGCAAGCAATGTACCATACTTTAAACTCTCAAACATGTCTTGATATAATAATAAATCAGAAATTTCACATATTGAATTAATTTGAATATTGTGCTCTTGATATATAGGATGTTCGGAAATGTATAGCCCAACATGCACATACAGCTTGTTTGAGCCAAAAGTAATACAAAATCCCTGTACACTTACATTCGGAACATTAAGCTAATACCATCACACTGTGTTCAAAGTTTTGGTGTACAGCGCAGGGAGAGCAAAGATGTCCAAGCATTCGTGTACAATAGGTTGCATATGAGCTATGTGCACGGCACTGCACAACTTGGAGTATGGAAGCAGAACATACCATAATTAATAGTAAACAATATATAGAACTGCGAATACGTTCTGAGGTCATCAGTAACGGTTCTACATTACATAAAGTGCTTGCCATTAATACATGTGCAGTGCCACGTGCCTAGCTCCTATGCAATCTGCTGTACTCACATGCTTGAACAGCTTTGCTATCCCGACGCTGCACCCCCAAACATTTAACACAATTTAGTGATATTAGCATAACTTTCCAGATGTAAGTGTACAGGGATTTTGTATTACTTTTGGATCAAACAAGCTATGTGTACAGTTTGGAATATGAGTTT
The DNA here is from genome assembly GCA_902141385.1 of Timema californicum. Classification (NCBI taxonomy): domain Eukaryota; kingdom Metazoa; phylum Arthropoda; class Insecta; order Phasmatodea; family Timematidae; genus Timema; species Timema californicum. Next base: position 92,707 of record CABFOW010001935.1, read on the forward strand.
CAGAACATTCTGTATATTCAAGAATTCTAGCTTAAAATATGAGCATGGATATTTATTTTGAGCGATTTTGTTTCACTTTCCTGGCAGAACCTAATGGCTAATAATTAGAACGGTGCACCACACAGATTTTATCACTCCCTTATATAAATTATTATACTTTTAGCTCATAGTATATGTGAAACTAAATAGTATACATTGCTATAGCAATGTGATTGGGAAAAATAACATCACATTTCATTAGAGAGCATATATAAAATATACACCGTAACAGAAACATATTATTTGTTCTGTGCATTTTCAAAAGCCAATTTCCCAAATGGTTATGATTATGTAATAAGGATTACAAAAAAGACGATGTCAAAACATTTATGGATATGAAGTGTGTGGGAGAAAGACCGCAACGTAGGCCAAGAAAGAGATGGGAGGAGCAGGTAACAAAAAGTGTGCAGGCTAGAGGAGAAGAATGGAATCGATTAAAGAAGGAAGGATGTTGGAAAAATAGAGGAAGATGTAGGCATTTTACCAAACTGACCTGGAACAGGCTGTAAACAGTAATTGATGATTTCACAAAGTTCTATTTAAATAAATCTACGGTGCACCATACAGTCAATCTTGCTCCTTTGCCTAAAAATTGAAACATTTACTTAAAACTATTATTTGTGAAGACATAATAAATATTTTAGCAGAAACATTACACCAAAGAGCATTAATGAAATAAAACACACTTTTACATCCTGGGGGCGTGAGAAAGTAAAAATTATATTTTTCTATATCAAAATAAAAATTGTCAAATATTTTTTCAATTAACACTTTTATACTTATTTTTTAGATTTATATAAATTTCCAAAGATGAGGTATTTCTTATCTCAAAGTTTTGGGGAGAAATGATCAAATTTGTAAATTGCCGCTTATTTTAAGTATCCTCAAAAACGTGTTCTTGCGAAACTGAGATCCACCATTTTGTTTAAAATGTGTGATTCTGCCAGCCTTCCATTCGTTTCAATTGATTTAACATCTTGCGAAACTGAGATCCACCATTTTGTTTATTATGTGTGATTCTGCCAGCCTTCCATTCGTTTCAATTGATTTAACTTATCTATAATAATATTTTACTTTGGTTATCCATGGCCAATATTTCTTGCATTATCTGTAAGATAGTTTTGTTGTTGATATTTATCTATGATTTTTTTGTTACTCAGAGTTTTTTTGTTTTTGATAACAAACTATGGTGCATATTAATATTTGAAATAATAAGCAAATTGAGGTTAGTATTTTATTATTTTTCTAATCATACCCTGTTTTATAAATATTATATAACCACATGATGCCCAATTTTTAATATTAAGGCCCAAAATTGAGATATAATTTATAATTTTTTAATGTTATTTTATAGTTATTGATAATATCCATCAAAAGTTATAGTTAAAGATCATATAGACTATCTTGATGTATGAAGATATAATAATATCTATATCTAGTAGTTTTATAACGTCCAGATAAGGCACTTTCTATATAAACTGTAGTAATATATGCAATATAGGCTAATTCTGTTTCACCAAGCCTTCCCCATAATTAACGCATTAGCGTAGTCCATACATATACAGTACGTAGGCTTATAGACCAAACGGGTAGTGGCAAACAATGACAAAAATAAAAAGTATGGGCTTTTTCTCTCTTTTATCTTAAAATAAAGACATTTACCATAAGCTCTAAAGTTTGTGGAACGAGATAATATACATTGTGGCATAAACATACCTTCAATGATCAAAAATGGAATAATATAAACAGTTATAGAAACATTAAGAAATGAAGAGCATCTCTGTTCACCAAAGAACATAAAACTCAATCTCATGTTTCTATGTAACTACTCCATAAAAAATATATATCATTGCTTATAGCTCAGAAACTATTGGTTTTATAAAAATATAATACAAATACAAATATGTTTAATGTTAACAGTAGTAACTTACAACCTAACAATGACAAGTTATTTCGTATCTCAAATAGTTGCAGAAAAAAAAAATTGGAAACATTTCTTATTTAAAGTGCCCTCAAAGTCATTTTTGTGGGAAAATGAAAATTACTATTTTATTGTAGCGTTAAACAAAGCTTAGATACAAAATTTATTATAAACAGTTGAAGTGGATTTTGAGAAAATCTATTTATATGTTTTTGCCCTTAAGTAAACTTCCTTTTAATTTTAGAGTTTGATATATAATTCCAAAAAACCCTTTGGGGAGCTTTATGAACAGTCTGCATATCAAATTTTAATCCAACATATATAAACAGGAAAATCGACAAAGAGATGACATCTTGAAAACCACTTTTTGTTTTCAGGTAGTCAGAATACGTGAACATTTATCAAAATATTGAGTTAGATTTTTTTGATAATCACAATACTCCGCTCTCCGGTGGGTCGAGAGAAAGTAAAGACGGGGGTATGAATAATCTCTGTATATATCTGTTTAGGTTCCTCCTTTTGACGACGCTAATAATTACGATGTTCAGAAGAAAAGTTGCCGTCAAAGAACAGCAGATGTTTGGGTTCGTAGAGGAAGAGATAAAACCAGAGCCTTACCATCCCTTCACGGAGGAGGCTCAGGTGTTGTTGAAGAAGTGCCAGTACAACACCGCCCTCAAGTACCTGGATATCTCTCTTGACTTCACTCCAGACAATCCCCTCACTCTGGCAAACAAGAGTGGGTCAGTGGAATTCAAATAGAACTTTGACTTAATATAGTTTATCTTATCATTTGAAATACTTTGGGAGGAAACGGAAATACATGTTAAACTACATTTGAGGACATTTTAAGAGACTGTACGAGAATAGTTTCCCAACTTGGTGTGCACGTGGCTTAATCATTAATAGTGTTTAGTTTGGTTTGTAAGTTGAGTGTACTAAAAGCTCTCACCCTCCTACTATGCAAATGTGGGTAGCAGTAAATTTCCTTAAAATAGTACCTTCCTTAGCCTAGTTTAATTACACATAGAGCTTGGATTTAGTCTTACCTTATTAAGCTAATAGTTATTCATAATTATATTCTGATTATTACTTAGTTCCCTTAATGACCATCAGAACTTGAGTTCTCCATTCAACCCAAACATCTGAAACCTCCATTGAATTCCTAGCATGACACCCAAATTACATCAAGTTCATCTACCCACTATCCTTCCATCGGCGTCCTGGCCTACCAAGCTGTCTTGTATCGTCAGGTTTCCCAACTAAAATTTTGAGCACACGTCTGTAATCACCCATACGCGCCATGTGTTCACCCCACCTCAACCAGCGCACCTTGATCAACCTAGGTATATTTGGAGATGCTCCCTACGTAACTTTCTCCATTCTCTAGTTTGTTCATCTCTCTTAGGCCCAAATACTTGTTTAACTACTTTGTTCTCAAAAACTCTCAATTTAATATCTTGGTACATCTGTAAAATACATCGGATAAGATTAAAGTTTTGCATTTTTTCAGTTTAATATTTTGATGCATGATACCAGACGACATCAGCTTACAAACTAAATAAAAAAGCATTCCCTACATACATTCTGGTTTTGATCTCCTCTTTAATTTCATTCCTATGTGTTTGCACTGTTCTCATGTATTTGAATTTGTCATATTCTCAAATACTAATATTGTTTATCTCTGTGTCACTGTTGCATTGGGTACCGGATATCAACACACAGTCAGGTATAGTATAATTTTGGTAAAAATAACAGTAGAAGTTAGCTACTAAAATTACTAAAACAATTTTAGTATATTCACACATCAAGACATGTTATCTGCAGCTCTCACATTTGATAACGCGCCATGTGTTCACCCCACCTCAACCAGCGCACCTTGATCAACCTAGGTATATTTGGAGATGCTCCCTACGTAACTTTCTCCATTCTCTAGTTTGTTCATCTCTCTTAGGCCCAAATACTTGTTTAACTACTTTGTTCTCAAAAACTCTCAATTTAATATCTTGGTACATCTGTAAAATACATCGGATAAGATTAAAGTTTTGCATTTTTTCAGTTTAATATTTTGATGCATGATACCAGACGACATCAGCTTACAAACTAAATAAAAAAGCATTCCCTACATACATTCTGGTTTTGATCTCCTCTTTAATTTCATTCCTATGTGTTTGCACTGTTCTCATGTATTTGAATTTGTCATATTCTCAAATACTAATATTGTTTATCTCTGTGTCACTGTTGCATTGGGTACCGGATATCAACACACAGTCAGGTATAGTATAATTTTGGTAAAAATAACAGTAGAAGTTAGCTACTAAAATTACTAAAACAATTTTAGTATATTCACACATCAAGACATGTTATCTGCAGCTCTCACATTTGATATATATTATATAAATAAGAGCTATGCATCACTTTTCTCCCATACAAGGGAGATTAATGTTAATCCTTCACATTATGGAGGATAACTTTCACTATAAGGTTAACAAATGGCCATTTTTAATTTTGTTGGCCATTTTGAACTTCCAGACAGCCTAATGCAGATTCAAACATGCTCCAGATTCATGCATATTTATGTGATTTCTTGCAGGTTACAACTAGTTTTGACATGTTCTGACATTTTACGACTAGTTCCAACATATTGGAACATTTAAGAACATTTTAAAATCTTTTGGAACATGTTGAAACGTTATGAATCGTGTTGGAACATGTCGGAATATGCACAAGCTTGCATGAAGCCAGACCACGTCGTATAATGTCTGAATCTGTCCGTAAATATTTCAAAATGACCTTCAAAATTAAAAAAGGTTGCCTGTTAAAATTCTAGGTAATATTGTCCTCCACAAGGTCCCCCTTCGAAGTGAGGAGTATCAATGTTAATCTAATTGCAGGAAAATGATGCAGAATTCTCATTTCCCCTTCTACCAATGTGGGACTACTTTATTTTATCCATATTTGATTTAAGAACTACAGGATTCTTACGATATTTTTAATTAAAAGTTTGGCATTCCTTTTACCTAGCACTTCTTTGCTACCCAGGAAATCTACATTATCTTCATAAGCCAACAATTGATTCGTGACAGTTAATGTCAGCCTCAGTGATCTCTTTCAAGGACCTTACTGCATATTCAAGTGCAGAGTTAATTAGAAGAAGGGATAAAGAATCTCCTTAGTGGAAACCATTGAGAACTACAAATGTATTTGCTACTTTATTTAACACACGCACGCTTGCCCTAGTTTATCTCCAAACACATTAGAATAAGCCTAACCAATCGGTTGGGTATTTCAAAATTAACTAAAATGCAGAACAGTTGTGACTTCTTGGAAGAATTATACAAGATATTTTTTTAACTCTCTGACCAAACTTAAGCCACAACATCTATGAGCAAAAGGAAAGAGAAAATTATAATCAAAAATGTTTGGAAAATACATCTTGTATTACAATAACAAACCCAGGATTACACAGTTGTACAACAGGTGGACACATTACATCAGGCATTCAAAACACCTTCCTTGACCTCGTAACAACAGTATCCGTCGGTTGAATTTGACTCGGGCTCACCTTTAAGCACCGTTACTCGTGGTCGGGAACGTCTGCCCGCCTAATGTTATGCAACTTGCTATACACGCACGTAACTGCAGGTGCGTATTCACGGCGTTGTTGTGGTTAACTTTCACTTTCATTCAGTTGTGCAAGATGACTTTTTCAGACATTTTTATAATAGGTTTTTCTGATTCTTTCTGCTCACAGATGCTGTGGTTTAAGTTTGATTGGATAATTTAGAAACACCCTTTATGTATTTTTGAAAAGTTTAAGCAACTAAGGTACACTTCCAAAGTATTTGATTAATTAAGGTTGACCTGTAACTTCTTCTAAATCCACACTGTTGATCGTCCGTTTCTTCCATCTGAATATGGATTATATACTTTTTTGCGTTCATTAAATAGTTTCCTAGCCTCTTTTCAGATAAACTGAACTGCATTTCTCTATAAAACCTAAACTATCTTTTATTTAATAATACCCACACCAGTAAATATTCACACAAAGGCATTAGTTTAATTGTATGTAGTTTTCCGGTGGCCCAGGCATTAGTCTAAGCTGGTTGCACTAAGAGTTATTTTATTCAATCACTTTCACTATCCCTCTGGACAAATACGCATACATTTGATAACTACTGGGGTACTTCAAGGGTTACAGCTGATTAGATATCACGAACTCTATAATTTGTTGGAAGCATTTAAATACCCGTGTAGTTAGTTTATATATATATATTTTTTTGTCTAGAGTAGTGATTGCCAACAAGGATTTCATCATTCCGTGTCTTGGAAAATGTGTAAATATGTTAAGATAGCTTTTGTGTTCAAAGAAGATGAAGATGAGAATGCCTGTAATAATGTTAAAGTTGAGGCGAATATGAATATTGACAAGTTAAGTTCAGTTACCGAGGGACATTAATTAATAATTAGAAATTAGTGATAAATATTCTTGAAATATTGTATTCAAAAGTATAAGCTAGTTATTATCGACCAACCCTACAAAACACTCGCAGTCAAAGAGTTGGAGAAGAACTAGTCAATCCAACTCTTCTTCCATTATTTATATTTATTATTCCATTACTAACCAAAGTGTGCAATAAACTAACCCTAAATATTAAATCTGTGATAATTTAATTCAAGTTATCTTTAAATTAAATGAAACTCAGTCTAATCTTTGTTAGGGAACGTAAAACTACCCGGAGCTTGAATACAATACACTTAAATATTGAGATCTAGCGCTGAGATATAAACTGACGCTCGTTAATACAGGAATATTGAGTCATATACTAACCTGGTCAGGATCCGAACCAAGGATGCTGGGACGGACACGGCCACGTGCCGTTAGAAGCTGTGTAATCTAATGAAACAGGTTTAATAAGTGGAATGTTTCGATAGTCAATCAATCGTTTTACCTTGTGATAAACGGGCAGAAAATATTTTGAGGAGTAGCTTTACCCTACATTTCTCACAAGTGGACTTAATTGACAGCGAGTAAAAGCTATAAGATCTATTTTTACCCACTCATACGTCAATTCATAGGATTTGCATCTGTATCTTTTGGTATACTTGTATATTATCAATCCTTCTTTAATAACACTAGTAAGTTAGTAAAATTATATCAATTTTGAACTCAAAAAGTATGTTTGTGTTTTCTAAAAGTTGCGCTAAATTTCCATTAGTAGGAAAACCAAAGTATATTTTCAGTGTTCTCAGTTGGGGTATAAAACCCAGGTCCACGAGTCTGAGCTAAGGTAGGGTGGAAGGAGACATAATAACATACGTTTCTGTAGTTTTTATAGCAAACAATTTATTTCGCCAAAATAAATCAAATTTTACTCCAGTAGAAACGTAGAGTTCAATGTTCTGTATAAAGTTATTTCAACAGTAATTCTTAAATATCTGTCATGAGCGTATTACCATTTGATAGTAAACTTTTTAGATTAAGAGAAAAATTATCATTAAATAATAGAGCATTCTAGTATATTCTAATTATGCTAGTTGTTTTAGGGAAAAGGGACATATTTAGAATAATTGTACCAGCATTTATGTGGAGGGGTAGTGGAAAACTATTTTAGTAACACCACAATCAGTACATCCCATCGAGATTCGAACCTCAATTGCCTCGTCATCGACAGTCTAATCTAACACTAGAGTAGCGCAATAAACCATGCGGCCACTGAACAGAGCGTGTGAAGGAAATTAAACTTTATGTTTCTACTGAAGCAATATTTAATTTTTTTGAGTTGTTTTTTTTGCTATGAGCAATGCAAAAATAATAGCCTTAACTCGGCATCCCTCCAAAGCCACCCTAAGAACTAACTCTGGCGGAGTATGTTGTAGCTGCCTTATAAACTTGTTCGAGCCGGAGGAAGCTATGCCCAGTGCTGCCCGCTCTCTGGTGGAATACAAGAGGTACGTCGAGGAAGAGTTGGACGGCCGACAAGAGACGGTCTACGCCCTGGGATTGCTCAAGAAGGCCGAGAGTCTCTACCACCAAACAGAGTTCGAGCAGGCCTTGGTCTTCTTTCACAGGGGAGCAAAGCTGCGGCCAAACATGGAACTATTTCACAAGGGGATCAAGAAAGCCAAGAAAGCTATCCTGAACGCGATCGGTAAGAGATAAAACACACATCGGGACTGGCAGAGCTTGGTGCGTCACGTGTTTGGTTGTTGTCGGGGATTGGAATGTTCAGGTTTGAATCCCGGTTGTGTGTACGGAGATTGTTTTAAATAGATGGTTTCTTACCCTATCATCACACAAATGAGGTTAAGTTTCTTCAAAACTGTACTTAATTCATACAGAAGAAGTTAGCGAATGGTCTAAGGCGTCACTCTCGCAATAGAATGGACTATCAATTACTGGAAGATCCTAGTTTGAAAATTGGTGGGGTGTAATGAGGTGGACTGGATAGAACTAGCTTAAGGTAGGAATAGGGTGTAATGAGGGGGACTGGATAGAACTACCTCAAAGTAGGGATAGGGTGTAATGAGGTGGACTGGATAGAACTAGCTCAAGGTAGGGATAGAGTTAATGAGGTGGACTGGATATAACTAGCTTGAGATAGGAAAAGGGTGTAATGAGGGGGACTGGATAAAACTAGTTAAAAGTAGGGATAATGTGTAATTAGGTGGACTGGATAGATCTAGCTCAAGGTAGGGATAAGGTGTAATTAGGTGGACTGGATAGATCTAGCTCAAGGTAGGGATAAGGTGTAATTAGGTGGACTGGATAGAACTAGCTCAAGGTAGGGATAAGGTGTAATTAGGTGGACTGGATAGAACTAGCTCAAGGTAGGGATAAGGTGTAATTAGGTGGACTGGATAGATCTAGCTCAAGGTAGGGATAAGGTGTAATTAGGTGGACTGGATAGATCTAGCTCAAGGTAGGGATAAGGTGTAATTAGGTGGACTGGATAGATCTAGCTCAAGGTAGGGATAAGGTGTAATTAGGTGGACTGGATAGATCTAGCTCAAGGTAGGGATAAGGTGTAATTAGGTGGACTGGATAGATCTAGCTCAAGGTAGGGATAAGGTGTAATTAGGTGGACTGGATAGATCTAGCTCAAGGTAGGGATAAGGTGTAATTAGGTGGACTGGATAGATCTAGCTCAAGGTAGGGATAAGGTGTAATTAGGTGGACTGGATAGATCTAGCTCAAGGTAGGGATAAGGTGTAATTAGGTGGACTGGATAGATCTAGCTCAAGGTAGGGATAAGGTGTAATTAGGTGGACTGGATAGATCTAGCTCAAGGTAGGGATAAGGTGTAATTAGGTGGACTGGATAGATCTAGCTCAAGGTAGGGATAAGGTGTAATTAGGTGGACTGGATAGATCTAGCTCAAGGTAGGGATAAGGTGTAATTAGGTGGACTGGATAGATCTAGCTCAAGGTAGGGATAAGGTGTAATTAGGTGGACTGGATAGATCTAGCTCAAGGTAGGGATAGGGTCTAATGAGGGGGACTGGATAGAACTAGCTCAAGTTAGGGATAGGGTCTAATGAGGGGGACTGAATAGAATTAGCTCAAGGTAGGGAGGGATACGGTGTAAATAGATGGACTGGATAGAACTAGCTCAAGGTAGGGATAAGGTGTAATTAGGTGGACTGGATAGATCTAGCTCAAGGTAGGGATAAGGTGTAATTAGGTGGACTGGATAGATCTAGCTCAAGGTAGGGATAAGGTGTAATTAGGTGGACTGGATAGATCTAGCTCAAGGTAGGGATAAGGTGTAAATAGATGGACTGGATAGAACTAGCTCAAGGTAGGGATAAGGTGTAATTAGGTGGACTGAATAGAACTAGCTCAAGTACGTTATTGTGGCAGTGTTTACTCATCCCTTAGAATATGTTATTATTGGACAAATGACCCTTTAACTATATACTTATTCTTTGAATACTGAGCTACAAAATTAATTAAGCGATGAAATATAGATACTCATGAGAATGTGCATTTATGGTTTACTTAGGATAAGATAATTTAAATATTTACCTTAAGTACACAGCCTTGATTTATTTTACAAACCTTTATTTCTATACATCTATTTGTACTTATATAACTGTTAATGTCTTTAAAAAAGATTGGGAAGAGCTAAAATTGTGTTTATGTTGTGTAAACTCTTAGCCATGAAAGTTTCAAATATGTCATATATATTTGGATTGCCTATTTAATCATTCCACGGAACAACGCATTATTTAATACATAATTTTAGTTTCCTAAATTATAAGATTTTCTAGTGGTACAAAAATACTATAGGCCTACACAATTTAATTCAAGTTCCACTCTGTAGCTTAGCATTATATAGCAATTATTGTCCGTAATACATTGTACCATTATTAAATTGACAATCTTTTCATATTCAAATTATTAATCTCTAGAATTCTAAGCTTTTTGTTTAGGCTTATTAAGCTAATACCATTTAAAACTATTTTTATATGAAAATAATTAAGTTGTGAATATTATATTTACAGTGGTTTTGGCGTAAAGTGATTACCTCAGTAACCGATGTTTGTGGGTTAAAACTCAGTTGTGGTCGATGTATTTTTCTTGAACGATAAAAATCCATAGCACAACTTTCTTCAGAGGAGAAATAAAACCATCGGTCTCATGTCAGTTGTGAAATGTAAAAAAAAAACCTGAAAGATACGTGAACATAGATTTCTCAGCTAAATTGGTGGGACCTTTCGCGCTTGCTCATATACATTCTCTTGTATAATAGGTCGGTTCAGAAAGTGCACGTTAATTAAAAGTAATTTAATCATATTATGTTTATTTAATTGTTATTTACTCTAGAAAATACAGCAGATATGGATTAAAGTGAGATTGGGGAACCACTTAGAAAGAAACAGCCTCTTTACACCGATCCAGGATTAAAACTCAGATCTCCCTGACACTGGTGAAACCAAGACCAGACAGATACTTCTACTTTTATGGCTTACTGTCACGAGTATAATATTATCAAACACGTTAATATGAATCATCATCATACATCATCATCATTATCATCATAATCAACTGTTTCCAGGCTGTGTCAGGGTTAGTTTGATAAAATGCCGCCACCTTCCTCTATTATTCCACCACTCTTCTTCCTTTAATTGCGTTCATTCTTCTCCTCTCACTTGCACACTGACTACTACCAACGACACGCAACAAAGGAGCCCACCTAGTGAGTTTCACTTCACCTCTCCTAGTTAACCCCGATCTCACCCCCAAGTCGTGTACCCCGATATCTGAGTAACCTGGTGTAGGGTGAGTTGAAATCAGGTTAGTGACCGGAGACTGGTCAACAAGTTTGGAGCAGGGAGTGAGAGGGTTGGTGATCATGAGCTAAGTCATCATCAGCATTCAGCACCCTTAGCCTCAGTTAGGGAAGGTCTACCTGAGGACCTTTGAGTGTTAGCCCTGATACTCAAGTGTGTTGTACCCCGTTCTCTTGTTACCACTGGTTACATTTCCCCGATACCCCAAATTACCGATGCGTCACTGGTAAACACGTCCTAATTCCTATTTTACGTGACTGGGTAACGTTTCGATCTGGAAATCAAAACAAAAGAAAGCAAACTCCGTCATAATTCACCATGCTTTATTTTAACTTAAAGTGGGCAGTTACACTCAAATCCACGTATCAGTCACACTCTCTTAACACGTTACACAGTACAATCTTTGCCACGTCTCTCATCGTCCGTTGCGTACTTCAACCCCGACTTAACTGTCTTGTTCTCTCGCGTCTGACCTCTCCTCAGACCGAGTGCCGTGCCGTCTAGCGGCACACCTTCCAATCAAACCTCACGGTGCTACGTAGACGGCACAGGTGTAGGTCACGACAAGCTTAGTAAGCCTGTGGCCGAAACAAACCAAAGTACTATAGGAAATAGGAAATAAAGTGCTCATTATATATATAACGAGCTTGTCGTGACCTACACCTGTGCCGTCTACATATATATATATATATATTTATTTATCGTATTCTAGTTTTATGTCAAAGAAGATGGCCTCCTGTTTTTCAGGTGAAAACAGCCAGACTCATTTCGAAGATATTATAGGTCTTCTACCAAAGATCTGCACGGTGTCAGAAATTATTTCAAACCGTCAGGGGTTTCCAAAATTCCAACCTTGCACAGCCTTGTCCCCTTTGCGTAGATATGAAATTATCAAGGAAGTACTGGGGCCTTTGAGGAAAGACGCCAAGTTCGTAAATAACATCAAAAAGGATCATAAGCATATAAAAGCCCTGGATGACGAGCTCCGACTTCAAACCAAGGCGGGAGAAATACACCAGTTCCTGAATAGTCGCCAGGTTTGGAACTACAGATGTCTACAGTGGGGGGGCCTCGTATGGGGCTCACACTATAAACCCAGTTATTTTTCATTTTAAAATTGTTTCTTACTACCTGTTCTGATTATATGCAAGTATACTAATTAAGATAATGAGTTTGGGATGAGAAAGTTTGAATCTAGATTAAATGTATCCTCATTTGTGATGATAATGAGGGTAATTCCATTTAGGAAATAAACACAGTTGGTACACCCAACCGGGGTTAGAATTTTGATTTCCCCGTCATCGGTAGTCTAGTGTATTGTGAGAGTGACGCCTTATATTATGCAGTAAGTGAAACAGGTCCATGTATTCTAATCATTACAAGCATTCAAACTAAACAAAACTCTGTTCGACTACTATAAGTAATAATTTAATTTTCAAAATTGGGCTCCAAATATTTTAGAGACATCTAATTTTCAAAACTTTTATTGGAGAGGGGAGAGTTTGGTGGGGTGGAAAGCAAGTCCACAAAAAAACTTTATCTTTCTCCTTGACCTTCCCTACACAAATAATCCTCCACCGCCACTGGATTGGTAGCTGTAGATAATATACACAATAAAAAAATAGAGTTATTCTTTCAGTATTGTGGGGTTTGTGGGCACCCAGGGATTTAGTGGTCATGTCCCATCAATAATTGTATCTTGTGCAAGGAATTTAACTTGCATTATCTACGCAAATATAATGGATAGACGGGGCATAATTAGCAACAATGTGCAAGCAGTAGTGGTGGACACAATCGAGTAATTCTAAGAATCGAGTAATCGAGTAATTTTTAGCGAAACATCTACTCTAATCCTTTCGTGGCAATTGGTTGGACAACATTACTCGGGGTCTTGAAATGGGATTTGATACTATTAACATGTCAATAATCTCATCCTGTAGGAGGCAGTCGACACTGGTAGTGACCTCCCCACCCCATTATTTTCAGGTTTCACGTTGTGTATACAGTCAAGATGAAAGTATGCGTTTTGAGATGTGTCTCACAAATAAATATTGTGTTGTGCTCTTTTTAATCAAATAAACTTTTCCTTATACATTCATGTTAAAGAAATTGTTAATAATTGTACCTTTTTAAAAGTGTAAACAGTTTTTTTTCTATTTCTTAGCCTACTCTAATTAGTTTCAATTGATAGATAATAATATTTTACTAAGGATAAATTATAATCAATAAAATAATTAAGAAATACAGTAATTACTCCTAAAATAAGTTCACTAGGTATAAAACATTCACTACATATGCGATTGTGGAAATAAAACTGCCAAGTTTGCCGAGTAAAAAAATCGAGGAAATTTCATCGAGTACTTTTAAAAATAATCGGAAATGTGATACGCTTAGTTAAAATGCTTTTCGATTGTGTACCTTACATCTGCGAGTATTTTGTATTGAAAATGCATGTGCAACATTTAAAACATTAAAGGTCATTTTTGCGTAGCAGCAGAAACTGTTGGTGAAAAATGAGCTCTAAGGGAATACGCCTTTTAAAAGGAAATAGCATCGTAAGCAGTCCAGCCAATAAGGGCGATTTTAACTTAGCTGATAAGTAAAGAGAAAAGAATAACAAGGTCCGAGTAAAGCTACTCGAGTAATCCCGTAAGAATCGAGTACTCCCGATTACACAACACAATTGAGTTACTCGATTATTTTTAATCGATTGTGCCCATCACTATTACACAAGCAAAGGCGTCAGTCTCGGATATTCTAGTTTAACTGCCACAAGGAGGTAAAGAATAATTTTAAATTTCATTATAGGGACAGTTCAAACGAGTAACTAAAGATTGTGAGGAATAACACTTCTATTGACGATTGCTATGAAAATTATAGAACTACAAATTGTTAGAATGAAATAAATACAGAAAAGTAACTCTAGTGTTTCCACTCGATCGGTAATAATAGAACACGATCAAATGTTCGCAGGAGTTCTGGTGCAAGCAGAATCCGCTTTACACTCGCTTTAGGGCCAAGTCGGAGAAAGATGCCAAGATGGCCGCTGAGGAAGCCACCCTGCGTAAGATCCGTCAGGAAGAGTTTGAGCTCAAGAAGAAGGATTGTATGAGACATGTGGCGGAATGGAAGGAGATGATAGAGGCGGCTCTCGATGAGAACGACTGGGATTCAGTGATCGAGCTGAGCCTCGAGCTAGAGGAGTACATCAAATCCAAGAGTGAAGAGTTCCTGGTAGACAAGTGGGCCCAACTCATCATGGTGTATTCCTGGATGGTTCAAGCCGAGACCGCCAGGGTCAGGTGTGTTAGAGAATAAACAAGGGTTCTTGAACAGAGCAATGTGTGTTACATGGTGTAAACAAGTGTGAATACGTCGTATAGTCCTTTCATTTGACGCTAACTCTCATGCAGCTGTTACAGTGAATTCACACGTTCACAGAAAAACTAGCCTAGAACCGAAACGTAGTCACGTGATGAGCTCTAAACCAATCATAAGTTCTCTGCCTCATCGGCGTGAGCTGTTCTGCTAAGGTTATACTAATATCTACTTTGTCCTCTCTGACCGAGATGCCCGGCACTGTATAACCAATCAGATCCATCTCAAATCAGTACCGCATGCGCTGTTAATCCAGAAGCAAGCAGACAGCTTCGTTAGCAGTTGTGAGGACATTTGAAATAACCTGTCAATGTAAAGCATGTGTATCGAAGTATTGGATTGTGCCACGACACAGCGCTTTGATTTGAAAAATCTGCCTTAAGTTAACGTTGCGATGCATCATGGGTCAACAGACAATGTATAAGTTGCTGCGCCCCTCAAGAATATTCTGCTTTCTATTTTCGGTGGACGTGCGAATCAAACTTTGCATGGAAAGGTCTGGTTTGACTGATTCTGCCTGCTATCTGGCCACTCCTAAATTAGTTTGCTAGCCTTGCACCTCGTTTTTAGTGTAGGGGGCTAGCCCCCTTCAGCAGGTAGTCATGGGTACCACCCTCTGTCATCCCCCCCCTTCTGAGTCCAATATTAATGTTAGTGTTCCAGTCCAATTGTTTGTTTGTTTTGATTATCTTCATTCCTACCTCTCTGTTGTCTCAAGTTCGACTTCAGTTGGCCTCGCCCTGGTTCCAGTGATATTACCGGAGCTTTCAATAGGTGACCTTACGGGCGTGACTCTAGCTGTTTCTATCACCTGAGTGGCTTGACGTGTGTTAACTTTTAACGGTCCATTACTAAGCTTATTTATTCGGTCTATAAACATATTGTGAGAATTTACCAAACCTTGGTAGCTGGTCTCCACCCATGTTTTCAAGATCATTAGATCTTGGTTTGATTGTTTTTGTGTATTTATTATGGCGTCTTGTTTGTCCATTAGTTCACATGGTGTAAGTCTTTGTCGGTCCTGTACTTACTTAAAATATCCGCAATTAATCTTCAAATATTGCACCTTCTCCTTATGCCAGTCATAGCAGAGCTGTTCTATTTAAGACCTCGTCTTCCCTAAATAGTCTCGAATCTTAAATTTGTGTCATCATGTATGTATACTAATTTCCTCAGTTTGTGTAACTATATTTTCCTTCACAAGAGTATTTTGTTGTTCCATTCGTTTCTGATGGTTATTTTACATATCCATTAACGCCCTGTCAAGTACGGACCGGGTTGACAACATGTCACATCCGTCAACACCTTGATCGACCGTCAGTGCTCGTCACACTTCTTCCCTTTGCATACAAGACAACAGTGGGCGTCGCGACGACGCCAAACTCAGCTGATATCCTCGGGTTGTTTTACATCATAGGGAAATACTCCTTTACTTCAGTAATTACCACCAGTTTCTAGTCGTAATAAGTTGATTGGTAGTCAGAAGGCATATTGTTGGTTCCAAGTTTTGACCATCGCGTCTGTTGTAAATTGTCTATCTCTATTCTCTCCACGTGATTAAAATTATAACTAGGACAGGTTTTATCGACATCAAACTTAATCACAAAACATATGAGGGGTACGAGGGGGGAGAGGGCCACATGGCACACATTTTCTAGGAAAACAACTTTTATATCTCAATCCTCATATAGAGACCATCAAAGAGATTTTTTAAATTAAATTAAATATTTCAAGATACCTCTTTTAACCAAAATCTAAATTAGAAAGGTCTCTTGATTGTCTAACAAATGGCAGCACTAACTCAACTTGAGCTAAAATTGAACTTTCCCCCCTTTCCCCTTGTACCCTAAATATGATATCCACCTACTTTTACCAGGTCTCTGTATTCTGAAAATAATAAAACTAATAATTCCAAAAAATCACCCACCCAGCCCCAGTATTGAAATACTTCAATTATTAATTCAGCACTGTGCGTTGTCCAGGAAATGTTCAATCGTTGCTGCCAACATCTTAAGAGTCGTTTCTTCCCTCGTAGCTCCGTAAATGGTTGCTGCCCTGGTAGCTCTTTCTATAGCTATTCCACTCAAATAGCTCCTTTATTTAATCTTTCTTAAATGTCAGTTATTTTACCGTAATTCTTTTATTTAGCATTTTATTATGTAGCATGATAGGTCACGAGGCACCAAACTTTGCCACGCTCATATTTTCTCTCGTATTATAACTGGCCTTTTAAAGAATGATGCGTAGTTAGCTAACGCGCTTGTCGTGTTGAGCTCGACTGCTGAGGACGGAGAGATCGAGGTTCAAATCTCGGTCGGGTGAACGGGGAGGGTTCCAAAATGGTTTTCCACTCTCCCTCCACGCAAATGCGGGTTCACTTCCTTTAATTCAACCTTCCCAATTCCTAATCCATTAGAGTAATTAGTACTTAATGCGTATAACTCGAACGGGTAGTAAGACGTGGTGCTAAATATTATTATTATTATTATTATTATTATTAAAGAATGATCACTTAGGGTACACATTAATTCAACAAATTTACATTGTATTTGTTTTTAAATTCATATTTAATATACTGTAAACGGTTGTTTGGTTTCACCCATTTACAAAATAACACACATAGTACATTACACATGAGCTTGAGCCCTAATCCTAACAAAGAGAATATAACTGAGATTAGAGTGTCTTCATTTGAAACAAGAGTGGCCGTTCTATTCGGACAACCCCTCTTATCACCTCAGTTGAACCATAGACCTACTGTTTCACTATTGTTGGACATCATCTTAAAGATCATTTCATTCCCACCCTTCTTCATCTTGTTTGAATTTGCCCCAATGTGAAACTGACAAATTCAAACTGTGAAGGATGCACTCGAAGCTTCTTTCTTTCTCTTTCCTGTCGGTTGGGTTTGATGACGCGGTGTAGTGAACTTAGTGACCTCCCCCTATCCCCCACCCCCAACACACATAAAGAAAGAAAACAAACATCAACTGTCTGCCACTTCCCCAATATTGACATAAATTAACGACGAATTGTATACCTCGTAATGAAATGTCACTTATAGTACTTAAGTCATTTTTAATATAGATTTGTGTAATGTGCAGTACAAGATACAATTTTAAATTTATTTTAGTACATTTTAATTCTACATTAGTTAGTTAGAAAAACTTGATAATTCGAATATAATATGATTCTCCAAGAAATTTATATTTAAATTAATGATAAATACATTGTATGGAACTTAGAACGGACTTTCTCACTCTAGTGTTTAAAACTGGAGATATTTACTCTAAACTTGTAATATATGTGACACAAAATAATATACAATAGCAAACCCGAGCACAATTGAGATATACTTATGTAAAAAAAATTCGACAACCAGTTTTTTTATTTTTTTTATTTTATTTTTAAAGAATTAAAGTCCACTCTAGTATATTTGGACCAATGCAAAATATCGATATTGGGTTCACAAGGGTCAGAACTTCGTATTAAAATGTCAACTTCCTGTTAGAATTTTCGCGATTTTATTAGAAATTGCACATCTCCAGGTCATCGCATTGCTATTAAATTCCTCATTTATAAATTTAGACC
The DNA here is from genome assembly GCA_902141385.1 of Timema californicum. Classification (NCBI taxonomy): domain Eukaryota; kingdom Metazoa; phylum Arthropoda; class Insecta; order Phasmatodea; family Timematidae; genus Timema; species Timema californicum. The sequence continues at coordinate 110,932 of CABFOW010001935.1, forward strand.
AATAAAAAGCATATATATTGACTAATGAGTCTAAAATGATAGAGATAGATCATTGCTGTACAAGTTTTTCCCCTAAGAAGCTAAAGGAAAAAGAACATACATTTTTTGAGAGAGTAACGAATATTTACTTACTCTATGGAATTAGAGAATTATGGCGTTAAAATTAAAGTAGTATCTCTTTACAAATAAAGCTCACAAAACGGTATTAATAAATGTACCAATATCTAAGAAACTATTGGTTTTATAATGATATATTAAGATTTTTAATTTTTTTATTATTAGTACTACAATTTTGAAATGATGAGCTATTTATAATCTTAAATAGTTGAGGAGATAAAGAAATATCCACTTCGGTAAAGTACCCTGAAATTAATTTAGATGGGAAAATGAAAATATTCATTTTGTTTATCATTTTAATCAACTCCTAAATAAGAATTTTAATAAAAATCGTTGTAAGCCTATTTTGAGAAAATCAATTTTTAATATTTCTACCCTTTACTAAACTACTTTTAATTTTAGAGCTAAGTGGACACACAGATAGATAGAATTGCAAAAACAACTTTTAGTGTTCGGGGGGTTATGAAACGTCGACATTCATCAACATCTCGGGTTAGATTTTTTGACGGTAATAATACTTAACCTCTAAGTAGTGTTCCAAAAGTTTAAAAATATATATATTTGCGTATGGATTGAAAATTATTAGGTTTGTATAAATAGATTCAAATAAAATAATTTTATTATAAATAGGCATAGATCTACATATTGTAACGAGTTACAAGTTCAAGTTAATTCAATTGGAGCAACACTAACCAAACCCCCCTGATGAACTCCAGCACTAGAGCACGTGGACCGACCTCCGCTCTCTGACACTACTCAACTGACTAAGTGGAGCTTTCGTCCGACTGACTGATCGGGAATCAATCTACGCTCAGCCAGAAACAAAAGAATGAGGTTCCGCGTGGCCACGTCGAGTTGCAAGTTCCACCACTAGAACCTTCTAGATCTTTCTACGAGTTACCAATTCCTTCCTTTCGTGTTGTGTTTATGTTCATTCCCTTGCCCCATATCCCTGTGAATACAATTATGGGTATATATTGAGACGTTTGTTTTCAATGGTCACTCACCAAGACTGACCAAGGTGAGGGCGGTGACTTAAGGCCGGGATCTATTATTTAGTAACCAAAATTAATTTTCAGCGTAATGGGGGGTTATCTTGTCAAAATTATTGTTTTGTATTAATTTTTTTATAAACATTAACTTTGTAATGTTTTTGCTTTTTTACGCGGTTCATTGCAAATGCGGCCACCTTTCTGACTCCTTATGTGAGATTAAATTCTATAATTCCTTATAATAATACTTTATTTGATACATATATATTCAGGCCACTCTATGGCAAACCTTGAGTCTAGGGTTTACCACCCGTCCCTTCTTTGGTATCGTTAACTTATTGTATTGTATGTGGGATTATTTAGTGAATTTTCCTAATGTTGTGCACAGGACACTTATATCTTAGTCTTCGGACTTGGTCCAAAGATAGGTTCTTTTCTATTGTTGCCGGTCAACACCATGTTTATTTCATTTGCTTTAAGGCGCATACATATTTAACTTCGAGTTGATAGTTATAATGTTAATATGTTTGTTAAGAGTTATAATGAAGTTTTGGCATTTCGCACTTAATGCGCTAGTTAAATGGCCCTTAAACTTGAGCTTCTATGCGAAGGATATATATACCAAGATGTGTAATTATGTTAATTTAGTTCACTCTAAATGCGCGGGATATACAAAGTTAGAACCTTAGACTTCCATGCTGACTCTTATATTTGTACCTTGGGATTTATGATGGTATTCATCACGTTCCTATGTTGAACGCGCTGGTTGTACTGACAACCAGCTTGATTACTAAATATATTGGTTAATTGTATATGTATTGCCAAGTCGATAACATCCTTTCTCTAAATGGAGTTATTTCAATATCTGGGGTGATAAGCGCTTCACGCGGTTCCATTGTATTTATTAGCTCATTATGTATCTTAAATTCTGGTCGTTCTTAATAAAAAACAAACATTGTTATTCTCAAGTAATCTTCTTGACTGATTTTGCCGCATCGCTTCTTTATATTTAAACAAGAGGTTTACAATATTTGCAATGATAATTAATTTCATATCTCAAAGAGTTACGAAGATATGATAAGAAAAATAGAATTTAGGCATCAGTACGAAACCCCTAAAGTCATTTTGACGAAAAATTTAGAGTAGCGATTTTGTCTGTAATATTGATCAATGCTTTTAAATGAAATTTAATCAAAATCATTGGAGCCGATTTTCATAAAATCGATTTGTTCTCTTTTCGCCCTTAAGTAACCTACCCTTAATTTTAGGATTAGATAACCAATTGAAAAAATGCCTTGGGGCAACCCTATGTAAACCCTAGATACCAAGTCTTAGCCCGATCGGTAAAATAGTTTAGGCTCTAGTCCAAGGTACAGACGGACATAGAGATAGCATTGCAAAAAAACACTTTTTCGGATTCGGGTGGGGGGCCACGAAACGTCCATATTCATCAAAATCTCGAGTTCTAATTTTTGACGATTACAATACTTTATCTACTACATGTAAGGTAGTGAGAGAGTAAAAATAAGATATAGTTAGAATTTTAGAAGGTAGTATTTGGATAATTCGAAGCCTACTCATTGTTAAATTTTTCGATATTTTACTCATTTCAAACTTAACTTAACGATAATTACTAAACGACCCCATATGCAGAGAAAGTCAAATAAAGTTGGACCTAGCCTAATGAGATATAATAAACGAGAAAGCCGACTGATTATATCAGCACATGAGAATTTCTATGAGCGAGAGTGAAATAACCTACCAATTTTGCGGGGAATGATATTTTAACATACTTTCCAGGGCTCTTTTACATGCCACAGTCGACATGGAACTGGCGGATTTACTTCCATACCGAAGGAAGTTGTGCAAAGGATGTATATCACTTAAGACAAATCCGTCAACCTCGGCTGGGTTTGAACCCACGAACATCGGGTCCTTAGGCGAGAACTTTACCCCAATATCACCGAGTTTGCCTGTACAATTTTAACATGTGCATGAAACAAGTAGTTTAATATAAATAATGAACTATATACTACATGAGAAAATAGTCCCAGATTCTAAAGAATCAATGAAACTAAATAGATTTTATTCTAACTATTTGTTTGATATTAATTATGTATTATAGTTTTAACAGTAATAATATTTTGTGTGTGTGTGTGTGTGTGTGCCTTGTGTGGTCATTCGCATATTTTTTTAGTACCGTGTCTTACCACTCGTTTGGATTATACGCTTATGTATTAATTACGATAGTGATGTTAGGGATTAGAAAGGTTATATTTAGAGGAAATGTACCTACATTTCCATGTAGGGAGAGGGAAAAACCATTCAGTCTAAAAACATATCCATTACTTTCGGCCGGGATTGTAACCTCAAATATTCCGTCACTGACAACCCAGGCTAAATGTTCTTGACAATTAGATTAGGCACCCTCTGACGTAGTATGAATACGTTTTAAACGTATCAATATGCACTTTGAAATGCAATCGACTATCTAAGTCCCACTAAAAATAACCCGCATGCTGAACTAACAACTCCATCGTGCGTGTATAGATCGTTAGTTCTGTTCGCTTGTGTTCACAGCCACACATCAAATGGATGAACTAACACTTTCCTCCCACCTTCCTACCGAGATAATATGACAGCGTTTTCAATTCGATGAAGGAAATAAATTGGAACATTGAGGTTCATTGAATTATTTATGCGTTCATAAAATGTTTAACTGAAGATAAAGCTGTCACTCTAAATGTGACAAACTATGGTTAGATCTTTCTCCGGCAGGCTCCATTTTTGTTTTCGCACCAAGTCTGTTTATTGTTTTATTTACTACCCCATCTTACTACCCATTTAGGTTATACGCATTTGTACTAATTACACTAGTGAGCTAGAGATGAGGAATGTTGAGTTTTAGAAGACGCGTACCCACATTTGCGTGAAAAAAACAATTTTGTAAAAATACACTCTCAGTGCACCCGACTGGTCCTCGAACCTCTCTATTCCTGTCATCAGCTGTCTAGTCCAACACGATAGTGACACCTTAGAACAAGAGTTATGCTCTATGTATCTAATACTCTAATGAATAAACTATAGATTTGTTTTCTGTCTAACTTGATCACCAAGTGAAAATATCACATTTATATCCAAAAATGACTTAGAGGAGATATTCCAGCTTGAAATCTAAAGATAAGTTCTAAGACTCTAGTAATGTTAATAACAAAACATAATTATTTTTGAATGTTGGGAACGAATTACTTGTATTTAACTGGTATGAGTTTTGGAAACTATTATCTGGCAAATAAAAAAGGTTTTCAAGGTTAGTCAACTATACTGACACCACGGAAACCCATGCTGTTTGGTACTGTAAACATGAAAAAAAGAGGTGAATATTTAAGTAGGTTTTATTTTATATGAAGTTCAATGACTCTGACAGTACTTTGAATAAGACCACGGATGAATAGTTTTTGTTTTCTATGATCAAACAATTCCTTAACTGATTTGAAAATCTTCTCGTTTAATCGAAAACTTTTATAAAATTCCTAAAATATTAGAGCACATTCGTTATTCGAATTTCTAAACACTTTATCTTGTTTATCACTTCTATTGCCTTGCGATTCCCCTCTATAACATTTATTTTTATATTTAACATTCTTCCATTCTTCATTGTTTCTTGTTTGTTTTATACAGCTTTCTCTCTTTGGTGACACTTTGTAATTTCTCCAGAAACTGACATTATCACTTTGTAAGACATGAGATTGACAACATAATTTTGAATTGATATCTCAGGAACAAATATAATTTGTAGAATCCATTTATTATTAAGTTACTTTTGCGTATAATAGGCCTATGTTAGCCATAATAGAGGAATGTAGCGATGATTAGCCGATCTGCTAGAATTAATTCAAACAAATATATATTTAGCACCACGACGTACTATCCTTCCTGGCTGTACCTTTATGTACTAACTACGCTAACTGTTTAAGGGCTGAGAAAGGTTACAGTTATAGGAAGTGTACTTTACTTGCATGTGCGTGGGTAGAAAATCATTTTGGGAAACCACCCTTTGTACACCCGACTGAGATTCGAACCTCTACCTCCCCGTCATCAGCAGTCTAGCACACTGCAAGTGTAGCACATTAGTCAAGAATAATTGTTGTTCCCTGCCAACCCGTATAACCCCTATATTTACATAGTATATATATATTGTTTTTTAAAAGTGTCCGAGGAACCATTTTTGAATCTCAGACTCTGAAGAAAAAAATACTATCTTCTAAGGTACAAATCAGCCCCGATGCGTAGTGGTCATTGCAACTGGCAATGAGCTTAAGGGTCCCAGGTCCGATTCCCGGTGGTACCTTGAGAAATTTCCCGAAAGGGGAACTACTTTAACGACCATCAGGGTTTGGTTAATTAGGCTTAGGTTAGGTTTGATTGTTTTCACTGGGTCTATACCCTCATACTCACTAATAGTATATATATATATATATATATATATTGTTTTTTAAAAGTGTCCGAGGAACCATTTTTGAATCTCAGACTCTGAAGAAAAAAAATACTATCTTCTAAGGTACAAATCAGCGCCGATGCGTAGTGGTCATTGCAACTGGCAACGAGCTTAAGGGTCCCAGGTCCGATTCCCAGCGGTACCTTGGGAAATTTCCCGAAAGGGGAACTACTTTAACGATCATCAGGGTTTGGTTAATTAGGCTTAGGTTAGATTTGATTGTTTTCACTGGGTCAATACCCTCATACTCACTATCATCCTCACCCCAACTCATCGGAACATGGATGTACGATTAGTACTTTCGGGCGTCCCCTGGACAACGGTCCATTAGTACTGGCTAATCTCCCCACTATTGGGCTACGATTATTGTAGCCCAGATGCACAGTAATAATATTAATATCTATGCTAGAGTAACTTCAGTTTGAGTAATAACATTTATACAACTTGTGAATGTGATGAATGCCAGGCCTCCACCGTGGTTTGGATCCCACGTTAAACTGTAGGCCCTCCATTTCATCTCAAAATCACTCTACCATTATAAAATCATACTCACTATCATCCTCACCTCAACTCATCGGAACATGGATGTACGATCAGTACTTTCAGGCGTCCCCTGGACAACGGTCCATTAGTACTGGCTAATCTTCCCACTATTGGGCTACGATTATTATAGCCCAGATGCACAATAATAATATTAATATCTAACATAGAGTAACTTCAGTTTGAGTAATAACATTTATACAACTTGTGAATGTGTGGAATGCCAGGCCTCCACCGTGGTTTGGATCCCACGTTAAGCTATAGGCCCTCAATTTCATCTCACAATCACTCTACCATTATAAATTAGCGTAAGTGCGTATAACCCAAACGGGTAGTAAGATAAGGTGCTAATAATAATAATAATAATAATAATAATAACAACATTTATTAAGTACCTCAATTACCGCAATTTAGAAATAATCATCTTTGTTGCAAACAAATGGAAGATTAAAAATAGCAAGAAAAAAAATTTGTTCCCGCTACTATCAATAGAATGAAATTGTATTTTGCTTACACAAATAATGGCGTGTTTCACACAACTAGCCGTGTTTTCTTGAGTGACCTAACTCCTTACGACCAAAATGTTTTTCCGGTCCTGGAATCTCAGGAAGTTAACGAGTGTTTACGACCGAGACAACACCCAATCTTGATTTAGTTAAAACTTCCTTGACCAAAAATACTAATGTTTTATAAAATGTGCATTTAAATGAACAATTAACATTTATCCGAGTTTCAACACGCCTGTAAATATTGTAGTTAAGTCTTTTTATTATTTTCCTCCTAGCTTATTTTTATTTTGAAAATTCGATAATGCATCTGCTGATTTTTAGGTTCTCAATTATGTTTTTATATCTATGCACAAGGTCAATCATCATGGCTTTATCTTGTGGGTTGTGTGAGATATATTTCTTGGCTGACACCTCAAGAAACCACCAAAACTTGTAATAAATGACTATCTTAGACAAAGATCGCTCTAAAATTCTTTGCAACTATACAAAACCATGCTTCAAGCCTGGTTGAGTCAAACGGGTGTTGCCCAATAACTTATATCCTTGTACATAACTGTTTGCTAGCAGCTAACTACTTGTCAGTCTCCTAGGTAGTGACTTTATTCAGAGTGAGTAACAGTATTTAAAACAGCCTGCCAGAAAGTTGGCTCACAGAAGTTTTTCAGGGGACAACAGTCCCACGACTATAGTCTTGGGTCTATGTCCACTCACACTTTTACTAAAACATCTANGATTTAGTTAAAACTTCCTTGACCAAAAATACTAATGTTTTATAAAATGTGCATTTAAATGAACAATTAACATTTATCCGAGTTTCAACACGCCTGTAAATATTGTAGTTAAGTCTTTTTATTATTTTCCTCCTAGCTTATTTTTATTTTGAAAATTCGATAATGCATCTGCTGATTTTTAGGTTCTCAATTATGTTTTTATATCTATGCACAAGGTCAATCATCATGGCTTTATCTTGTGGGTTGTGTGAGATATATTTCTTGGCTGACACCTCAAGAAACCACCAAAACTTGTAATAAATGACTATCTTAGACAAAGATCGCTCTAAAATTCTTTGCAACTATACAAAACCATGCTTCAAGCCTGGTTGAGTCAAACGGGTGTTGCCCAATAACTTATATCCTTGTACATAACTGTTTGCTAGCAGCTAACTACTTGTCAGTCTCCTAGGTAGTGACTTTATTCAGAGTGAGTAACAGTATTTAAAACAGCCTGCCAGAAAGTTGGCTCACAGAAGTTTTTCAGGGGACAACAGTCCCACGACTATAGTCTTGGGTCTATGTCCACTCACACTTTTACTAAAACATCTAAAAAATAAATAGCAAATGTTAATATGTTAAAAATAGCTCCTAAAGCGATAAAACTGAAACTAATTCTTCTAACACAAAGGAAATATAATTTTTCTCCACTTCTCTTATTTATACACAATTAAAAAAATATTTTTAACCAATTAAATTTACTCAAGTTTTTACATCACCTCTAAGATTGTCACCCTTCGTCCTCTATTCAAGAGTCTCTGCTATTAATCTCGGGAAGAATCTAGTCCCAAAGAGTGGTCAAATTGAATTTGTGCTTAGTTGTGGGGCTAATATGTTATTGGTACGGGGCTACTTGTAATATCATAAACAGTGGGTGGTTCTCCTATTAAGAGCCAAAGCTATTAAAAACGCAGTTATTGGTTTTCATTTTGACTCTGAAGGCATTATTTTATATTGTGAGCATTCAAATTAGCTTAAAATTATTTTAATATTACAAGGCTTCAATTTAGTTTTGAAATGTAATTATTATAATTATTGATACATTTCTTGTTGATACTCTTAGTCGTGATGCATGAACACACATCTATGATTTATTTACCACCCATCCTCTGGAACATATTGTAAAGTAATAAGACTGTATTAATCATTTCAGCCTACCTCTCAAAAAGAAAAAAAAAGTAGCTTCGTTAAATTAAAATATGTAAGCTTCCTATTGTAAAACTATGGTCAATTAGCTAATTAACACATATTAATATTATTATGGTTAAACATTCTGTTTAAGGTACCAAGAGGCAATGCCAGCTTTTGAGAGGCTCTGGGAGGCTGAGGCATTTGACAGCACTGTACAAGGAGTTAAACCTCTGACTGTTATTAATACTGTTTTAGGTATCATGAGGCGATGTCACTCATTGAAAGACTCCGGGAAGCTGCCGAGGCATCTCACAGTAATGCACAGAAAGTGAAAGCATTGGCTGCTATTGGCAGGACTCACGCGGCATTTAAAATGAACAAAAACGCTATAAGTGACTGGGAGGAAATGTTACCTTTGATATCAGATATTAACAGCAAGTCTTGGCTTTTCCATGAGTTGGGACGCTGCTACCTTAAACTTGGCATGGTGAGTTAGAAATGGATTATTTAATTATTCATTATCAGGCTGGATTAGGAGATAGGATGCCATTAAGAGGTAACTGTGTGATTTGTTTGCATCACACAAGAGAGGTAACACAGATTTAGTCAAGGATATATGGTATTTCAAAAACCTTATTTTGTTAATTATTAAAACAACTGTGTAAAATGGATTACATTATTCACAATATACTGGAGCAACCAAAAAAATGTATAGCGCCCGTGAAATTCAGTAGCTCACATGTTCAAATAAGTGAGAACTTTTATAATTTTAAATATCACATTTCTAGCAAAATTTACAACAGACCACAAATGTAAATGTCTTTACATCATAACACTGACATTGATCACATAACTTATTGCATGGGGTTTGTCAAATCGACAGTAAGCAAGAGGGAACCATTTACAAATATATATATATTTACTAGTAAAAGTTTCCAACTAGTATATTATTAATATATATATGTTTAACATACATACTTACGTCGATTTCTTAAGGGGTAGGCAAGAAACAGTACACGTAGCTAAAAAAAACAACTCCGTATTTAATCCATCCTCACTAACTATATCCCTACTTTTCATTATTTGCATACTTCCTTTGTTTCAACAGCATACATACACCAAGTCATACATTATCTTTTATTCTTAAAACTCTTAATGTGTCTCTTTTTCATACATTTGTCTACAACAACGTAGAAAAATATAATTTGTGATTTGGATTCACGTAACGTAATATAAAAACTTTATCTAACCACAGCCAGTGAACTTGTACTTTTAGAAAACCAACCGTTCTAAAAAATGGAACTTAAGTTGTTAATGTTGATTGTGCTTCAAGTACTTAACAATGAAAGCTACAATATAAAGCGTAAGACTAGTAAATGAATATTTGCTGTTTACGATACATAAATTATACAAAATAAATATTTACACATTATAAGCGAGAGATTATTGTTCACTAAAAACCGTGTTTATATTTCTCGCAACAAGATTGGTTGGCAGGAACACGTAGCACTCTTCCCTAACGTAACGTAACATAACATAACATAACATAACATAACATAACATAACATAACATAACATAACATAACGTATCATAACGTAACATAACTTAACGTGAGAGGTCATCATTGAACCTCCCAACGTTAAATTAAATGTACTATTACTAAGCTTTAAG
>CABFOW010001936.1:0-48179 GCA_902141385.1 Timema californicum
CGTAACCATTCAAGCATATTATTCTCACAAACAAGATGGAAATTGAAGTTATTACGGATATGTGGATATTTACGTAGTTGTGTATATAATAAAATAATTAATTTAATTATTTAAACAATAACAAATAATCACACAGACGAGGTAAACGAGTGAACCCGTTAAAAAAAAAAGCCCTCCCCTGTAGAGCTGCTGGGATGTAACCCTGGTCTACAAGCTCCGCTATCAATCGATAATTACGGGCCCAGGAATCGATTGTCTGCAAGGGTTTTGTTGTTATGTGCTGAATTAGATGACTGTCGGGGGATACTTTATGCATTGTATGCTCTAAGGTCGCTAGTTTGCAAATTTTATTCGAGATAATGATTTGGTCCAAAAGGGGCACGTTCAATGTTTACGGTGAAAGCAAATTAAAATATCGAGTGCCCACTCATGTGCACTAAAGTATATTATTTATAATAATGTTCCCTTAATTAGTGAGGTCAAATGTGTTTAACCAAATTTATAATATAACCTATATTTTACTAATCTTCTGTGATAGTTTTGTTACTCAGTTAACTGGTAGTATCGTAAATTAATATAATTAAAAACGTATAACCAGAATGGTTAGTAGGGCTCTGTGCTTGGGAAAAAATAAAAATATATATACAGGGTATAATTGTTGTCGAATATTCTAAGGGCATATGCCCATAGAAAAACATTAAGAAAAGATAAGTTATTATGGGTCTAGAAACTTAGCTTTAGAGTTATTAAAGGTTTTTCCCAAAGATGGATTTGGTCGTTAGGAATCCATTTAATGGCCTGTTTGACCACGTGATTCGTATCCAATAGATTTTTATCTCTTGGTACATTTAAAGTTTATTGTCCACGCAATGCCTGTGCCTGATTTTGATGTTTTAAGAGAGCCTATCTTAGAGGGATGTAAGCAAATACATAGCACCCCCTTAAAGAGAGTACGACAGTGTGTGGAATGCAGACTCAGAGAATGCATCCAAACAGGACACATTTCTTTTTTTAACAATTTTGGTAACAAAAGGTTTTATCTTGTGTTTTGGTTTGTTTCTGTTAAACTTTGTCTCGTTTAATTGCATTACTTCTTCTGTTGATTACTTATACATTTAAAAATAAAACTCATCCTATCTTAGAAACTAAGCGTTTCTGCACCCATGTTTATATTATCTTTTATTACTATTTCACAGATGGGAATGCGCTCTTAGAATATTTGACACCCATTAAAATACATCAGTATGTGTAAAATTAAATATATTTTAGCACGATGATTTATCTCAATCGGTAACATATCCATGTACTAAGTTAAGGGTTTTAGGGTCAATTACCAGCATGGCCGAAAAATTCACCATTGATCAAATAAGAGATTTTTCCTTACAACAGTGATGAATTAACGGTTAGTCGAGTGTGTGTTATTTCTTTTGATAACCAAGCTAGTTTTAAGCAGTGTTATTATTTATTATGCGAGTCATGTTAAATGGTGTAGCTATGGGGAATAACAAGTGTGAGGTGTAAGGGATGGTTATAAAAATAATACAAACACAGTCAGTGGCAGTTCATAGATGTACTTTTGGACTATACACATTGAAATATTTATTACTTTAAAAATATAAAATCATTTTCTTAAAAACAAGTACATTTTTCTGAAGTATTCCTCTATATAGGCCTACTAATATTTTGATCAGCTGTACAAGATATATTATCCATGATCCACCACTGTTTACAGATCAATAAAGTATTACATTTTTATTATATTTTTTATCATGTTTTCTTTAAGAACAAACCGCGTGTTTCATCTACTGATAACATTACAAACATTATTATGTACATGTTTTCATATACTTTACAAAAATGTCTTTCATTTATATATTAAAAGTAAGTATGGATTATTAAGTATAATCACCGTTTAACCGGGATACATTATAATATCACATTTCATTTATTTTTTTGCATCTTAAAAATAATAACTAAGGGAAACTTGGGGGCTAACCTTTGGATTAAGTAGGCTACATCGTTGTGGGGATACTTGTTTTAGTGTACAGTCAAGTCGAATTCCGACGTATTTCTATTCACAGACATAATAATGATTACATATGGTAAATTACAGTTCATATTTTATAATGGCACTGTTGTGATGTTGGTTCTTTGTCCATCTTTAAATACATAGTGTCTTTATGCTACTTTTTGTTTGTTAAAAATACACAGCTAACTTATTGATAAGCTTTTTAGCCACAGTATAGACCTTTTTGGTGTAATCTCTGGGCTTATTATACTGTTGGTATTTCTGATGCACCACAAAGGTAAGTTAATTGCACAAACCAATATTAATAAATATGCATCGGTAAGGTTTCGGAACTATTTTGTTTAAAAAACAACTAAAATATAATGAGACTCTGATACAAGCCCACTGACAACGGTAATTATTTATTAGAAACGATAGAAATAGTAATGCCAGCTTTTGCTTTATTATATATTTAAGTCCACAGCCTTTGTATAGTACAATCATTGTTAATATATTTTGATCACGTTGATACGTGTACATTCATTTTATATAATCATAATGTTGTATTCATGTTTTAATAAAAATCATCTTATAAATCCTCAGATAAGTACATATTTAAGTTTACTTGTTTGCTTTCATATTGAAATTGACAAAGAAAATGGAGTGCCTTGGCATGTTATGGTTGATTCATGATACCCATGGTATGTAAATGATTTTGGGAAAGGATTGAGACCGAATAATGGACCACACAAACCATGCGTGATATTCCATTAAAACCATGATATTACGTGTTCAGCAGGCAGGATACTCTAGGGACTAACATTGGAGTGGGTGGGAAAAATAAAAGGTATTTACGCTGTGGCAAAGCTTTTCTTATAATCGTCTATGTTTTAGGAATGGCCAATTATGATATATATTAACAAGTTAACAAAATTGTGGAATTTTGAATGATTCATTTAAAAATCCAGTTTATTTCTCAGTTCATTGTCCAAGACATATTCTAGTCAGAAAAAAAACAAAACAATCAAGAGATCACTTGCTTACTTTGCAAACTTTGGCATTACCTTCGAATTACCAAATAAAACTTTACTTTCTTGAGAAGATTTTATCATAAACTTTAAATATAAGTCATACATTTCACTGAAACCTCAACTTCTTGGTCTCACTTGCTGATAGGTACATTTTTCAAATTTTGTAAACCAAATATTCAGCTGATAGTTGAACTTAGTAAACAGATCGCGAAAAAAAGCTATGGAAAGCCTACAACCCTTTAGTACGAAGCAGTTGACCCGTAAGCCATCTGCCCCAGCGAAGGAGCAGTGCACTCGAAAGCCAACTGCGGGACAGTTCACGCGGAAGCCAGCTGCCTCCAGACGCTATGTCACATCGAGGACATGTAGGGCCAACTGAAACTGCTCCCGCTGAGTAACATGTCCCTGATGAGGGTCTCTATAGGAGTCTTTCCGACCAGCCTGACGAAGAAGAGCTGCTCTATGACTTGTGAGCTGACGGTCCGGAGGGAGGGCAGTCTCAGCAGTAGCTTACCGAACCTCGTCGGTTGGTTTGGGTACTGGGTCCGACAGTATTCCTCTAGGGCACACTGGGACTTCTCCTGGAGGCTTTCTATGTGCGCAACATCCGACAGTCCACACGCGTCTGGAACAACAAGAAATCATATAAATATAATTCATTCTGAAACTATTTATTTGATGTAAATTAGTTAACGCTAAAATAAATATATTTATCTTTCCCTGCAATAATTTTAAGCAAAGAAATTCCACCATGAATTGATCCAAAACTGAATTCTCAGTACTACTAGCATACAACTACTTGATTGGAAATAGTCTTAACATTGAAAAACATTGATAATTAATTACGAAACGTAGAATATGTGAATATGTAAATAACTAAACTATTGACCGATGACTTATTCACCATTTTATTGATAACGTGTTTTCTCCATTCATCCAGAAAGATGTCAAGCTTACCTTGACAGTTGTACTATGGTACAGCTTATAAGATATAGCCATAATATATTCAGTCAAGGTAAGACTGTTGGAACCTTTCAAGGTAAACGGATTTTACACGCAGCTCTGGTTAACCAAGAGAATATGCTAAAGAATTCAGAATAAATCACGAGTGACTTGGACATTGCCATGTGCATGCAACCCTAGATTCATTCAATGTGAAGGTTAGCACAAGAAAATATATAATCCAACTGCATCCACCCCATTATGACCTGATATATTATTATACCATCTGCGGACGGCCACCCGATGACGGCTTAGCACCCTGTATACGCCTCTGTGGCATAGGAAGCCATCGCCAAGGATAAGCGTGTAGGCTTATACAACGTCGATGGAAGATTGTTTCCCTTATTGATTAGAAGAGATTATCGGATTCCTAGAATAACCCTTCAAACTATTATCTACGGCAGCGAGGGGGTAATTGCCCCAACATTCTTCATAAAGTCTGTGCAGACTCTGCTACAAGGCTTGTACCAGCGAGGACAATAGGGCTCTGGGAGGAAGGGTGGGGGTTGAAGTGTAACTTTATATCCTGCATTGTTCGCGGACTCTAGACTTTGTAATTAAAATGGACCAGACTACACACATCAAGATGGCGGTCATTATTATCAGTATTGCTATTATTCCTCGTCCTGTCTACTACAAAAATGAATCTGAACTGTGAAGGCCATTATAGTAGGCGATATGTCCTAAAGAATATAAAAACAATATCATATTTATTCTTAGTCTTTCAATATTTTAAATGATAATTTCCCCGTTTAATTACGGTTAGATTGTTAACTGGCTTTCTAGAAATAAAATATACAACATTTTAAAGGATGAATTGGTGCCATGCGAGCCTACTAGAATACTTGTAAAGTTAATATCCAAGAATAATTAGATTAAATATGAAAGATACAGGGGTAGAAGCCCGGGAAGGTCACATTACACACGTTTTCCAGAGCAGCAACTTTTGTATCCCAAAACCCATAAAGACCTCAGAGAATAACTTTATTTTTAGATTATTTTTAATATGTTATATCCCTCTCGTAATATACATCTAAAGCGCGTTAGAAAGCTCTCATGATTTTCTATCAGATGAAAATACTAACTAAATTTGAGATAAAATCGGACTTACCCCAGTTTTCTCCTGTACCCTTTGTTAAAAAAGGGGAAAGTAGCCTATATATATATTTTTTTTAAGAATCTTTCTTAGTATATACAACATACTGTATATATATACTATATATACAATATACTGTATACATATACTATATATATCCTTAGGATTTGAAATAACAACCTTGACAATAATTAAGTTTGAATCACTTGAAAGCATCACGATGGAAATTTATATAACTATTTTGTGATAATACGTTAATGTAACATTTGCATCACTGTTAAGAAATGAACAATATTTAAATTTATCAAGACATCGGCTCGCAGACTCAAAATGAGAAATCAACACAACCCTTTCCTGAAGAAACTTCAAAAGTGGCTAATTAATGTGGAATCTTGGCTTTATGATAATGATGAGTTTCGTTAATTGTATTATTGTTGTAGGCCCTATACTTGGTATTAAAGTGAACTTGGTCGTTTTATTATTATTATTTTCCCTGAACTTTTAAACTAGTGCGCTCTCTTTTAATTGTTAATGAAGATGGGGGACTTCTAACTTCTTCCAAAGATTCATCCCACCGGGGAATAATATAAAAGGAACCGGCTGTTTGGGGACAAAATATTTCAACTGTTTCTTTGAGTTTCATTATAACTATATCTGGGTATTATTCCCACTGAAAAGTTCTGTAGGGAAAAGCCAAGATGGGAAAACAAAATAACTAAGGATTAGGTTGAAAAAAAAAATCAGATTACTTTAAATCCACCCCATAAAATTATCATCATAAATCATATTTCCCCTCGCACTATGATCTATTTGAACATTTCAAGGGTATTTGTTTCAATTCAAAGGCACCGCTTAATTGAAAGAATATATCCTTGCAATGCCATTTTCATTAAGAGAATTATCGTTTTGAGCCTCCAAAATCACTAAAATAATCCTCAATTATCTTCAAATATTTCTTTTGAGACACTATTACAATTTATGTTCGTTTGAACTAGGCTAGATCCATGTTTCTCACGATTTACATGTTGCTACCTTCACCAATTTAAAAAGTTTACACAAAAATCTAACTAATATGAGGAGTCTACAGTATAAACTGAGATCAAAGAGAATATTATTTTTCAAACTCAGCTAATAATATTCCTTCAGCTGAAGCATTTTGACAGTTTGGATTAAAATATCAGTCTTTAAGAAACCTGAGTTCAAGAAGATTATTTCTAGAACTAATAAGCTGATAATAGGCTAGTTGGTTTCAGAAAATTAGCAATAAGGTTAATTATAGTGTAACCACATATTTAATTTTTTGATAACAAGAAAGCATTAATAGTAATAAACTAATAATCCTAGTCGTTTAAGCCTTAAATGGTTGCTTGCAGCAAAAATGTTACTTAACAAAATTACTATTATGAAATATCATCATCATTAATATCTTAATTTGATGCCATATTCGAGTGTTATATAACGTTTAATTTTAGAGCCAAGCTTGGCGTCGTATTTGTTAAAATAGCTTACTATTATTGTTATAATGCACACACTAAGGAGATTAACATGAATTAGACCAACATAGGGTTTAATTAAGTTGAAGCATTTTATTTGTTTATTAGCTTAAATTCCTTTCATAAAAGTGCACGTTGACACATTGGAGGCTCACACGAAATAGACCAATCTAGGTCACTCTTTAAAAGTAAAATAGTTAATCCGTTTTAATTCTAAAAGAGCTTTCAGTACAATAATTTTCATACACGTAGACCCTAAACTTAAAATATATGGACAAATAAATACTACCTAACATTTACGAAATGTGCGGAAAGTGTACAAGAAATTAGCCCGTTGGTGATTTTCTGATTTTATTTTTTACATATATATATATATATATAAAATAACACAAATAATAAAGTAAAATGTCAATGTTGGCCGCAAAGAAATATGTTTGAATTTTCTCTAGCGTACTGTTATTTTAACCAAAATCAGGGTAGATTTATAAAGTGTAATCCATCGATTCTGATAAGCCAATTCAATATAGGCCTTTTCATAACTTACCAATACGCTGTAGGATTAAATTTTTAAAATTAACATGGATTCTTTAATTTCAAGAGACCCGAGTTTTTGATTCCCGGTGGTTTCGAAAATGTGTTTTTGTTTAATAGGTGTTATTTTATTCCTAGAACTAAGACAAGTAGCCTATTCACAGTAAATAACGTATAATAAACTTTAGATATTGATTACATTTTTTTTACAACGGTGATAACATTATTTTATAGGTAATATCTATAAAAAGTGACAGCTGAATATCACTTAACTTGACGTATGAATACCTTAAAGATAATATATTAGCTTACCAAATGCCAAATAAGATTCTTTTTATGAAAATTAGATTTTACACGTGTGAATTCTATCCATTAGAAATACTAACCAACTCCTTCACCTACAATTTTTTTTTGCCTAAGAAGTTGAGCTATATTGCCGGCAGTGAGTGTGTGTGTGTGTGTGTGTGTGTGTGTGTAATCCTCCATTAGCTGAACAAGGGGATTAGGTGTGTCGCTCATGAATTACTCAGGGGACGAGAGTACAGAGGACACGGCTCATCGCTTCTGGCTAGCCTGGGAAATAACGGGAGGTTTTTTTTATTAGATTCTCACACCTCACAATGCCTCCTTATAATAATCACGGACCCTATGATGATGCTATTGAAGCACACATACACATTTTGTGGATTTAGGCCTGTAAGCATGAACGAGGCCGATTTATGTTTGAGTGCTAGTGTAGTGTTAGGGTAAGTTCGATGTGGATGTGGTTTTATTCGTGAAATTTGCATTTTAAGAGGATTCGCGTGTAGGTAAAAGTTTTTGTAGTTTTTATAGCAGAACATTTTTTTCTAAATAATTGCTCAAGTAGAAACAAAGTGTTTAATTTTCTTCACATGGTGAAATCAACAGTTCTTGGATAACTGTAATTAGTATATCGCATTTGCTAAAGAAACGTTTAAAACGAAGAGAAAAGGTTGTAATTAAATTCTAGGCCACACTTGACAGGTGTTATAGAACTATTGAATGGAAGAAAATTAAACTATATGTTTCTAACGAATAAATAGTTTATTTATTTTGCTCAAAATAATGTTTTGTTATAAAAACTGCAATAACACTGCTCTTTTCTTGCGTTCCCATCACTTACATCTTGAGTAAGAGAAGTGCATGGTCATTTGGCCAATAAATGACGTCAGAGCGTGATTGGAGCTTTAGTTGTGCGCTGGGGTTGTACAATAAATCTACACTAGGACCCGAAAAGCGACCAGTCTCTTTCTTTTATGCCGCCCTTAGAGTGATCGGCGTGCTGTGATGGCTGCATCTCAAGTCACACTAGTTTTAAACTCTTATTCCCAGACTCTTGGTAGTTGAGCGCTCCCTCCCCTCACTATAGTGGCTTGACTATGATTAGTGAAAATACCATGCAGTGGAAGCTGTATATTAAAACCTTGTTCAGCTGAATTGTGACTAACTAAATTTTTTTTCTATCTAGATCACTATTCCGACTAAAAAAAACTATTATTATTGACCTAAAATAACCAATAATTATAATAATATCCTGAAAAATACAATGTAGTAGCTGTTCAGTTGCTGCAAAATACATCATTTGTTGTTTTAAACAAGGTGTAGGGTCTTATTATATATCTTTGTTTATAACAAAATATCACATATACGTTATTCCTCATATGGTAAAGAATTATCTTATTTAAACGACAAATTTCGTATATCCTATTTTTACTTTCTCGTATCAAGAGAAAAGTATTGTAACCGTTAAAAATTTTGATCTTGAGATTATGATCTGAATCTTTACGTTTTGTTTGCCCCCGAGCCCAAAAAGTGGATTATACTTATTTTGTCTTTCTCCCTGTATATCCGTCCCTGGCCATTGATCTGAAATGATTTAACGGAGTTTGTTTAAACTTGATATAAAAATGTTATATGGCAATATCTTAAGGTATTTTTTTATTTTGATCCTAGCCCTTAGTTTACGGGTAGTTTACGTTTGAAAGATTTTAGAAAATGCAAAAGAAGTAAAAAATAACCTTAAGATTTGGTTAAAATGGTTAATTTTCATGATAAATAATAATTTGTTTATATATTTTTAAAATACAAATACTTTGAGGGTTATTCACAAAAAAATATTTTAGAAAATTTGATTTTTTAAATGGTGTAAGCAATGTTGTTAAAATTTATTTTTGAAGAGTGTTTGTTGTTATTAACCAGATGAAATTCTTATTTTTCTAAGAAAAAACGTTCTTAAGGTTAGTCCAAAAAAATTCTATTTTTGAAAATTTTGCTCCCAGCTGTAATTTACTACATGGTACACTATGATTCTTACGATTGTGTCTTGCTCTAAATGGGAAAAATCCCAAAAATACGAGTTTTCTAAATTTCGATCATCCTTATTGAACCAGTTTCCATCAAATTCGAATAAACTTGATTCTACTGTAAATTCATACACATTAAATTATGTGTCTCACAGCTGTCACGTTTGGCTGATATTATAAATGCCCATGATATATAAAGCGTATCTGACACATATTATAACTAGCTTACATATTTTATCAACCAAGTTAGTGTATTGAGTTTGTGGGCCAAGTGTTTCAATATTTTTCAAAGCGTATGGTATTACTGATCGGGAAGGACATGACATGTAGTTCAGTCGCCTGTATGTAGACTATTCGCAGCTCTGGTTGCCCAAGGGTGCACATATGGAGGTTGTCTACACGTTTTACCCATAATGAGATGATGTGATGATAGTGAATATGGAGGTGTGGGCAGTGGGAGTTTTTAACTTAAGCCTAACCTACTAAGCCCTGGTGACCATTGGGATGATTCCCCTTAAGAGAAAAATATCCAAGGACCAGCCGGGAATCGAACCCGGGGCTTCTAGAGTCGTAGTCAGGTGCACTGACCACTATACCTGAGGGCAGGATCTCATAATTCATTTAAAATCATTGGCAGATTGTTAAGAGAGGGAGGTCCAGTAGATGTGACCAAACTAAAAAAATAATTGATCCATTTGATCACACAGCCTACTTTATTAAAAAGTACACTATACTGAGTAAATTTACGACCGTTCGATTAAACCCTACAATTCTTCCATTTTGTGGGGTTTGTTTTGTCAACCCCTTGTCTCAATATACTTTATTGTACGCTATATTTATAAATTATGCTTAAACAAACATATAGATTAAATACAAAATTTGTTCGGTTCAACCTTTAGTAACCCTACATAATTATTTTAGCCTTGGAGATGTACCCGTTTGCCACTAGACTGTTCTTATTTTAAGTTTATCGAATACTCGGGAACCGCTTTGTAGATACAGGTGTAAACCATTAACACTAATGATCACAAAACCTTCATCAGCTATTTCATTGATTACCCTCCCGTCCTCCTTTTCATCTCACTGGGTGAAAATAAAAAGGGGACCATACAAAAAAACAGTAACCCAAGATAGTAAAAAAGCCTAAAATAAATGAAAGAATGGAGGCTATCATTAGTTCATAATATTAGTTGGAATGGGAGAAAAATTCACTTTTAACACAACCCTCCACTTCTATTTTATACCTTTTTTTTTAGTAATTCTATTTTTATAGATTTACCTGGAACTTTTAGCGTTGTTTCAATACTGATATGCGCTAAATAGCTTGTCCCCTAATTAACTTTGGTTCTTATTGACATGGTGACCTGGTGGTTTAAGGGTAAGGTGTAAAGACTTCTGTGCTGGGGGCCCGAGGTTCAATCCTTGGTTCCGGCACAGATTTATCTGATTGCCAAACCCTTCCTTCACCTCTGGCAAGACATCTTGTGAATGTGGGGAATGCCAGGTCTCCACAGTGGTTCGGATCCCACGTTAAACTGTAGGTCCTCCATTTCATCTCACAATCATCCTAGCATTTCACATTAGCGTAAGTGCGTATAACCCGAACGGGTAGTAAGACGCGGTGCTAATAATAATACTTATTGCCATATCCTATAGTATCGTAGGATTGTCTTTCTGGTGTGTTTTCCTTTGAATTTAATACTTAGGGGTGGATAGTTTTTGATTGTACACATGGCCGATACTAATAAGGGTCTATCTAATTCAATAAATAATAGAAATACTTCAGGCAGTAGGTAGTAGTACTATTTAGTCAATAGTTTAGCTCAGTTTAGAAAGTTTTAGTAGTGGGGGGCCTACCTTTATTCACAACAATGTATCAGGTTAGTGCTAAAAATAATAATATAATGCTCACTTTTTTTTCTAATCAAATGCACATTTCCAACTATTAGTAAATATTTTATAGTAGCATTCATTTGATGTTTAAAAAAATAAATATGACTGTGTATAAAAAAAAAGAGTAAGGTGTAAATACTTCTGTGCTGGGGGCCCGAGGTTCAATCCTTGGTTCCGGCACAGATTTATCTGATTGCCAAACCCTTCCTTCACCTCTGACAAGACGAAATGTATTCATCACAACTTGTGAATGTGGGGAATGCCAGGTCTCCACCGTGATTCGGATTCCACGTTACACTGTAGGTCCTCCATTTCATCTCACAATCAACCTACCATTACACATTAGCGTAAGTGCGTATAACCCGAACGGTTAATAAATAAGACGTGGTGCTAATAATAATACTTATTGACATATCCCAGCATCGTTGGATTGTCTTTCTGGTGTGTTTTCATTTGAATTTAATACCATAGAGAAAGGAATAACACATTTCTTTATGTTAATACTTAGGGGTGGATAGTTTTTGATTGCACACATGGCCGATACTAATAAGGGTCTATCTAATTCAATAAATAATGGAAATACTTCAGGCAGTAGGTAGTAGTACTATTTAGTTTATAGTTTAGCTCAGTATATAAAGTTTTAGTAGTGAGGGGCCTACCTTTATTCACTACAATGTATTAGGCTAGTGTTAAAACAATAATATAATGTTCACTTTTTTTCCTAACCAAATGCATATTTCAAACTATCAGTAAATATTTTATACTAGGATTCATTTGATGTTTAAAAAAATTAGTATGACTGTGTATAATAAAATATAGTATTAAGAAAACAGTTTTATATCATAACACATTTTTAAGTCGTTGATAAGAGGTATGAAACCTTCACTGGTGGGCGCACTGTCCAAGTTTCAAACTCATCTAGTCTAATTTGTTGACTGAAGAAGAAGTCAAGTGTTCGAATCTCAGACGAATGTTCCGGTGGTTTTTACCCCTCATTCGTATAGTCCCCAATAAATTTCTACCTTTCTCATCATTCATCCCTACTCCACTAATTTAATGGAATACGTACAGCCCCTATGGGAAGTGAGACGTGAATAAAAAATAAATTCATCCAAGAATGATTTAAAGTAGCTTTATACTATAAGTTTTTATTTGGTGCAAGTTTTTTTTAAGCTTTAATTTTAATTTTTCCAATGATTGGTAGAGTGAGAATCTTGGTAGTTTTCAAGAAATTTATGTGAGAATTATTTTCTTGAAAATTTTGCCACAAACAACATATTTAGTATTGACAGTAGTTTTACTCGCAATATGGTTTTCCAGACTCATTAAAAAAAAAGCTGATTCTATCACTTCAAGGACCTCCAAGGTGAAAACTCTTTGTTTCTAGTAGGTACAAGACAACGCCCCACCCCCCTCCTCTTCCCTCCCACCAGTGGAACATGGTCTAAGGCGTCATCGAAATACATGAAAAGGTGGCGGTTAATTTTTATCTTCTATTTTTAACAGACTATAAACAAGTTATAGGATTTTTTTATTTATTGATTGGTTAGCCTGACTATTATACGCGTCTATAAAACTGAATTTGTTTAGATCAAAACTGTACGATTTCTATGAGAACGACACAAATGTGTCTGATCACATATCTTGCCACCCTTCAAAAATCTAGATTCATACATTCGAAAGTTCTTTTTTATTGAGTAGCAGCCCCCCTTAACCTCAGGAACGTAGTGGCTATTACTTCAATGGATTCAGATCGATTGTATGTACTGTAAGATGTTCAATTTAATAAGATAACAATGGTTTGCTCTTATTTTTCCATAGTATTGAACTTAACATAGGACATTCTTAAGCTCAAAATTGTGTTTCAGTGAAATTTAGTTTTTTTCTTTTGCTGGATAATGAATTGGAGTTATATGGTTTGTGTGTTATGTAGGTATATGTCCTTTTTTTTTAGTTAGACTGAGTCGTTGATATCCTCTTTACCAATTATATGGATATAATAGTTAATTAAATAAAACAGTCTAAAGCAATGAAATCTTCGTCCCACTCACCCCAATGTACTATTTCAAAGTTTTAAGTAAGATGCATAATTTTAAGACAAACAATAATTAGTGTTACCCTACACTTAATTAATGAAATGAGCCGACAGTTAAAACCATTAAGTACATAATTAGTACTTGTTAAAAAAGTGTTGCTCTTTTATAAAAAACTACCATTAGTAAATAAGTTGATAAATAAAGTTAAAAACCCACCCAGATGCTGGTTGAGCATGCAGCTATTTTGTGCGATTCATTTCTTTACCAGCCGAGTATCACTTGATATAGTAAAAAAACAACAAAAATAACCTTAATTTTTTTACCCTTTGTTCACTTTGTTCTTTTTTTATTTGTCCTTGTTTGAGAGAGCGATTTACGAGCTATGCTAGCAGCTGGTTATTTTTAATTCTCCATTCTTCTTTTCCTTCACAACTATTCACAGCACAGTCATTTCAGCACAAACAGTTAATTTTCCACCACGTCCTAACCACCCGTCCAGACTAAGCATTTAAATTCACATATGGGTTAGAGATGAGGAAGTTAGAAACTAGAGGATATATACCCACCCACATTTGCGGGGTGAAATCATCTAGGAAAAAACCCTGAATATAGCCGGCCAGAATTCATACCCCGGTTTCCTAATCAGCATATAACCAGCTTGACATTTAGTTCACGTGCTCACTTGTGCGAATCTCAGTGAAAATTGATTAGGTTTATTTAACCTGCACAAGTGGTTGCACGGTCTGAGGAGCTAGGCTTGCAATAAACTGTATTACCGGATTGTCGGTAGATGCAGTTTGGATATCAATGTTTGAATCTCAGTCGGATGCATTTCTGCTCATCTTTCAAAATTAATGTATCTCTATGGTTTTCCTATCATCAAAGCTAATGAAGTTTCACATCTTCTAAATTACCTTTCTCATACCATTCCAAATAGTGTATGTATTTGGAAATCATGAACGGGTTAATAAGACTCAGTGCATCTAAAACATATTTTGACTAGAAAGAGTTTTGCCCTTTTATCACAAAATAGTTTTCTTAAACCTTTATTTTAATAAATGCTCGTATATTTTATCGAAATTTTGCCTTATCTTGTAAGCCAACCAGGTGTACTATTGCAATAGACTGTAGGAAGACGAGGAGGTCAAGGCGCACATCTCGGTTGGGTACTCTCTGTATGGTTTTCTATATTTGATTTATAATTGTGATTTTCCAAATCCCCTCCTTACACTTGATGGGGCGCGTGCACTTCCTCTAAACTAAGCTTGGTACTTAGCATATCAACAAAAATGTATATACAGTACTATAATAACCAGCTTCGGTGGCCGCATAGTCTAAGGCGTCACTCCAATGTTAGACTAAACTGCCGATGACAGGAAGATCGGGTTTCAAACCCCGGTCGGGTGTACTGAGAGTAGTTTTTTTCCAAAATTGTATTCCACTTTTCCTCCATGAACATACTGGTAAACTTCCTATAAATTCAACTTTCCTCATCCCTAGCTCATTAACGTAATTCATCATTGTAGTCTGGACGTGAAACAATGTTTCTTTAACTTTGGCCAACGTTTGGGTAACAGTTGGGAAAGAGTTGGGCAGCAGTTGGCCAACAATGTTTCCAGGTGCTTACTAAGCTTTAGAACGTTAACACCAGAAACATGATCTGATACGTTATAATAAAGCAATAACAGCGATTCTATGTTTTGAGTTTGGTAGGAAGAACGGTAAATGTTAGTTACTAGCGTTACTAAAACAATTTTAATATATTAATAAAGCAAGTCATGTTATTTGCAGCCATCCCGTTTAATGGATACTATAAATGCCTATAAATAATTCGAATAATATAGTTAAATAGTATCAATGCTGGCCGCTTAAAATTATGTATGAATTTTCTAAAATGTTATTCCAACCTAAATCTGGGTGTAGTTATTACGTAAAGGTTTGGACTTGCTGTAGACCGGATGTTTATACTTCAGTATTAGAATCAATGCCTTTAAAAAATACCACTTTTCCCTAAGATTCAATGATCTGATGGTAATGAGCCCCAACCACTAATTCACTCTTTTCTCCAAAGGCTATCAGGTATTTTGGGGGAAGTCCAAGACTTAGAATCTCGAAATAAAAAAAGTAGGAAGACCATTTAAAGTATAAATATATAATAACTAACCTTGACAATTTATATATTAGTGTATTTTTCAAAAGACACATTCAGAACAAATGCTTTTGCGCATGAATACATGAAGTAGATTTAAGTAAAGGTTTGAACAATCTAATGGTGATCAAACGTTAAAGGTTCTCTTGGATCGCAACAAGCGAGTAAAATCCGTAATACCAAGCAATCTAAAATTAAAATTAAAAATACAATTTTTTTTGAAAATGATGAAAAAAGTAAGTCAATGTTATAGTAAAATATGACATGGTTTCCATGAGGATATTATTCAACGCAAAATCATTTAAAAAATTAGAAAGAATTTTAATCACACTGATGAAGAAGAATGAGAAAATTGTTGAATTTAGAGGACTTGTAAACTCATTCATTTGAGATTAAGTTGGGAAACATTTATAAAAATACACTCGACTGGGCTTCGAGCATCGATATCCTTGTCACAAGTTAAATATTATCAATGCTGGCCGCTTTAAACTATGTATGAATTTTCTAAAATGTTATTCCAACCAAAATCTGGGTGTAGTTATTACGTAAAGGTTTGGACTTGCTGTAGACCGGATGTTTATACTTCAGTATTATAATCAATGCCTTTAAAAAATACCACTTTTCCCTAAGATTCAATGATCTGATGGTAATGAGCCCCAATCACTAATTCAATATTTTCTCCAAAGGCTATCAGGTATTTTGTGGGAAGTCCAAGACTTGGAATCTCGAAATACAAAAAGTAGGAAGACCATTTGAAGTATAAATATATAATAACCAACCTTGACAATTTATATATTAGTGTATCTTTCAAAAGACACATTCAGAACAAATGCCTTTGCGCATGAATACATGAAGTAGATTTAAGTAAAGGTTTGATCAATTTAATGGTGATCAAACTTTAAAGGTTCTCTTGGATCGCAACCAGCGAGTAAAATCCGTATTATCAAGCGATCTAAAATTAAAAATACATTTGTTTTTAAATGATGAAAAAAGTAAGTCAATGTTATAGTAAAATATGACATGGTTTCCATGAGGATATTATTCAATGCAAAATTATTTTAAAAATTAGAAAGCATTTTAATCACACTGATGAAGAAGAATGAGAAAATTGTTGAATTTAGAGGACTTGCAAACTCATTCATTTGAGATTAAGTTGGGAAACATTTATAAAAATACACTCGACTGGGCTTCGAGCATCGATATCCTTGTCACACGACAATAATTTATATTGGAAGGGTGTCGTTTTAGTTTAGACCGTGCCGCCACTAATCTGGGTAATTGTCCTAATTATGATATCCAAGTTTCTACTTTCATAAAACAAATTAGTTTAAAAAATTGGGTAGCTAATATGCGTTAGATCTTGGCCATTCGATTCGACCTTATCTTACCTTTGCCCTCCTGGTGTATGGAGGAATTCGTTTCTGAGGTGGGGACACCATTAAGGCCAATTCCATTATCCCCAGGGCGCTTGGCGGGCTCGGGAGTAAAACCCTGGGCACTGTGGAGGGCCCAATGGGGGAGGGTACCGGGGGTGTAATATACCTGGGGTGGACCAAATGGAACTAGGGGTGGTTGAATTTCAATTAAATTAAGAGTCAAAATCTGTTTTATAATTTTAAAAAGGAAATTCATATTGTAGTTGTTAAAGTAAAGTCAAAATTATGTGGAAAAACGCCCCGAATTTAAAGTTTGTAAGATACCGGTCTTGTAAACACTGAATAATAAATAAAAAAATATCCTCAGATGATAGGATGATACGTGAGAATGATGATGGTGTTAGCAGAGGAGACCTACAGTTTAATGTGAGTTCTGAACCACGGTGGGGGGCTGGCATTTCACACATTCACAAAGCGCGAAAGCACAAACTTTGCCAAAGGTATAGGAAGGGTTTAGTAATCAGCTAAATCTGTGCCTAGACCAAGATTTGGACCCCGGACCCCCAAGAGTCTGGACCCTTCCTTATCCCTAGACCACTAGATCCCTCAGTTTAAAAAAAAAAGTATTATGAATAATAAAACCTTTATTTTCTTCATCACAACATAACAAATTGTAACAGAGATGAATGAATATCTTATGAAATTAAGTTCTACAGGGTCTAGTAGAAAACCAACTTTCAAATATTATGTTGATATCTATTCAGTTCCTAAAAAAATATTCATAGTATAAGTAAAGTAATGGTTTTGTAAAAATCATTAAAGCAGTATTATTTAAGTACCTACATGAACTCGTAGAAAACTTAATTATTTTTTTAACGCCGCTTCTTACTAGTCGTTCAGGCAATGCGCATATGTACTAATTAAGCCAATGGTTTTAGGGGATAAATAAGATTATATTTTATGGGAAGAGTACCCGTATTTGCGTAGAGAGAGTGTGAAAAACCATTTTGAGGAAAATACCTCAACCTGGCTGAGATTTGAACCGTGTTCTCCCCATCATCGGCAGTCTCTTCCACTGCGAGAATAGTACGTCAGACCACGCGGCCACCGAAGCGGGTGTAGTGTAGGTATCAACTATACATCTAGATAGCTAGCTCTCAAAGCTAGCAGGTGTCTTTAGAAAACAGTGAAGCAAATAAATAATGCAATCCAACGTCACATTAGCATGGAATGACGTGGGAAAAAAGATTCAATTACATTCACAGCTTAAAATATATACCTACTTTATTCACTTTAACAAACCCTTCTAGCGTTTCCTGCTATCCTGTCTCATAATTCACCGGATCAGAACAATACCCTTTAGATAGGACACTTTACTTTCACGGTTTAGCATCTGATAAAAGTATAGGATTAGGTGTACTGTTAGTGTAACATACCTTTTTTTTTTGTAAAATAAATAAGCATTCAAAGGAGCCATATAAATTGTATTATTCTTAGGATAATATTAATATTAAATGATGGTTTACCATAAGAGTTTAGTTTCTGCAGGAAACTAATTATTTTCTAGTGTATACTTTTTTATTGTAAGCATGCCTGCCTCCGTAACCGAGTGGTCAAGGAGCAAAAGTAGACAAAGAATATCTGGTTCGAGCTTGGTGTGAAGGTAGAAATTATATGTTATTTGTATATGGGCTAGCCATACTAGTTTGCACATATATTATAGGTATATACTCTCATGTTGATAGGAAGAACAATATCTGGTCTTTATTAAAGCTACTGAAACAATTGCTATATATTCATACATCAAGTCATGTTATCTGTCTGTAACTGTCACTTTTGATAGCTGTTCTTCCAACTAAAAACAGGATACACAACATCCCGGCCATTATAATCGAAGTATTTTATATTGCGGTAGGTTAAGTAGATTTGTAATTAGGTACCGACATAGCATTGTGTTTATTTAGTAAAGGTATTTCCCACATTAATACAAACACCGTAGCGCTGCAATAAAATGTATTTCTTAGCTTTAGTGTAGACAAAAGTATCCACTGTATATTATACACGACTGATTTAAAATTCACCATTTTGGAGAACTTTTACTTCGCTATCCAGTGAATAATGTTTTCGGCATCATCGTATCAAATGTGGATAACTGTGTACCCGGTATGTGTGGCGAAATTAGTCATAATATATCAAGAAATAGCTTTTTTTTTAAATAAATATAAAATGCACCAGTGGAAAAATCTACTAAGATGTTAGTCTCATCTTGTTTGGTTTGCTGTGCCGGTGACGGGGAATTCTGGGTTTGAATCCCTGTCGGGCGTACTGTGGATGAATTTTCCTAAATATTTTCCTGTTCTCACTCCTTGCAAATGTGGATATATTTCATATGGACTATCCCTTCTTCATCCCTACATAGGTCAAATAGTAAGCTGCGTATAGCCAAGAGAAGTTGTAAGATTCTCGACAAGATAATAATTGCTTTAATGTTTAAAAATATTTTATTTTTAAAACTGTGTAACGAGTAGAATATAAATAGGAAGAGTAGCTTAGAGGACGTGAATGCATATTAATGGGTAGAATATGCGAGAATCACTCTCAAGGTACCCCGACTGGAGTTCGAATCTTGACCTACACGTCAAAATCAATCCAATAACCAATGCGTCTAACGTACCAGTATGATTTTTATAATATGAGCAAACGTTAGTGTTAGACTGGCCTGCCGATAATGGGGAGATCGAGGTTCGAATCTCGGTCGGTTCTACTAAGAGTAGGTTTTTTCTAAATGGTATCCCACTTTTTCTTCACAATTGCGAATAGTTTATTTCTAAAATACTTCCTTCCTCATACCTACCCCATAAGAGTAGGGTGATTATAATACATGAGTATAACATGAACAGGCAGTAAGACGTGGTAATAAAATAAATACACGTTACCAAGACATGTATGAGTGTGGATTGCAAAGAAATGAAGAGGTCGTTAAGAATCAGATATCACCTTGGATCAAACCCGGTCCCTCACGAGTAGGAGCCTCAGCCCTCCAGGTTTAAATTGGCGGTAAATAAAAGACAGCCGCGATGATGCGGGTCCCCAGTCTAGTTGATGATGTGTGATGTTTGATAATGTGTGGGGCTGGCGTCATCTGTCATTATCTAAACACGTCTTCTCGTTGTCTTGTTCTCCTGTTCATTTTAAATTGTCTCACGCGGTGTTTGTGTGGTCATGGAGGAGGAGAGGGGGACTCCCTCAAATCTTTCTCTACTAGCTACACTTGGTGATAGCCACGCACGCGCGGCAGGCTTAAGGCCCTATTTATAGTCGAGTCTCGGGAGTCAATCAATCTACCACTATACGAATAACAAACAACCAGTTCAGATCGAATGGGGGATTGGCTGACGTCCGAATCCCTTAAGGTCAGATCTCCACATAAAGGACGTTTTAAAATATATACAAAATAAATTTGGATTACTCGATGTTTACAAAGGATCAGAGTATCTAGCTAAAGATTGTCAAAATTAGTTTATATTATAACATGTGACTCATCCTAAAAATACGAGGAGGTAACCTTTATTCGTGTACCTCTGGAGGTGGGTTGGATTTAATAGTTTTTATAAACAGTCAAATACGGTAAATCCAAGACATTGCAACCTAATGTGCGTCAAGAAGAAAATAATAGATTTATTTTTACTTTCTCATAAAGAAAGTACCTGATTGTGAACATTTTTTAACCCGAAATTATTATGAATCTTCACTTTTTGTCTTCCCGCACAAAAAAAAAAGTGGGGGTTGCTGTTCTGTTTGTCCTCGTTTCGGTCTTTATACCTCAGTAACAAGAGCCTAAACGGTTGGACGTACTTGATTTAGATGTTATATGGTGATATTTCAGGCCTTTTTGAGTTTTAATTAATTAATTATTTAGCACCGCGTCTTACTAACCGTTCGGTTTATACGCTTTAAGTACTAATTACGCTAATGGATTAGGAATTGGGAAGGTTGAATTAGAGGAAGTGAACCCGCATTTGCGTGGAGGGAGAATGTAAAACCATTTAAGAAAACCCCAGTTCACCCGACCGAGATTCAAACCTCGATCTCCCCATCCTCAGCAGTCGAGCTCAACACGACTAGCGCGTTAGCCAACTACGCCACCGAGGCGGGTTTGAGTTTTAATCTGGCACTCAAATTAAGGGTAGTAACTGATTTTAAAGACTGTGATATTTTTTTAATGGCTATAACGATTTTGCAATAGATATCTGGGGATGTTTTATATGATAAATAACACTATACTCCTGTTTTGTGGAGAAAATTTTGTTTAAGGGTATCTTACGGATGGCTGATTTTAGAAAATTCAACATTTTTTTTGAAGATGTAATAACACTTTTGTTTAAAATGGATATTTGGGGAATGTATGACATGACAAATAACACTGTATACTTGTTTTGTGAACACATTTGTTTAAGGGTAGTTTACTTATGGGTGAATTTTGATCATATATAAGGGTGTATGAAGTCCAATTTTTCAATTCAAGGCAAAGTCGAATCGAATAATATGTGATTTCTTTGATATCGAATCTAAGTTCGAACATTAAAAAAAATATTAGTATTGTATACAAAATATTATACTTTTACATAGCTATGTAAATTTTGGTATTAAATACGTTTTATAAAATACCCTATTTCAAACATAATAATTAGTTAATAGGACTATATTTTGTCTTAAATTATACATTAATTTTCAAAAAACGTAATTTAATTATTTTAGATATTTTCATGTGAACACTAATTTGTGATGCAAATAATAGCAGAAAATGAAAAAATAAAATAAAGATAAATGTATTATGACTTTAATATACATCTAAGGAGTTTTTTCATGATAAATAATTACGGAGGCCAATTTTTATATTTATTAAAAAAGCTTATTTAAAAGTACTAATGATTGATTTTTCAGTGTTAACTGAATCCATTTGAATTGTGACTAGACATTTCAAATTGTCTTTAATTGGACCTATATTTTCTATTAGCATTTCTACGACATTATCTTACATATAAAATACTCTTTTATTTAACTACCTTATCTTGCTAGCCGTTCGGGTTATATGCCTATGTACTAATTACGCTGATGGATTAGAGATTACAAAAGTCGTATTTAGAGGAAGTGTACTCACATTTGCATTAAGAGAGAGAGAATGGAAAAACCATTTAGGAAAAACCACTATCAGAAGACCTAAGCCCAACCGAGATTCAAGCCCCGATCTACGCTCATCGGTAGTCTAGTTTATTGCGAGAGTGACGCCTTAGACTATGCGGAAGATAATTTGATTTATCATTCCAAACGTAGTCGCAGAATACCGGCATCCATAATATCGATGTTGACCTTGTTCAGATTTTTTTGAAAATGTAGCTGACGGACACACGAATCCTTTTTGACATCAAATGAGATAATCGATTGGAGCTGAGTCCTCCGGACCAGTAATAATGTCACTAATAGCCCCCAAAGCGCTGTGGGTGGGAACTCAGGGGTGGGAGGGGTGCCAGTACGATGTCCGGTGACCCATGGTCTTCCCTTTCCCCCTATCCCTTTTTAAAACAGATTGTACAGCACCCGACAATTAATGTAAAATACAGCGTGCGTGGGTCAGGCGAATGTCGAAACCACCCTCACGTGTCGAGCTCCTTCTCTCGTCACATAGATCAAATGATCGAAACCAGGTCAACTACGTTTTACACGCGCCTGACTCGGATCCGGAAGGTCGAGGAGTTTCATCTTAAATAGCTGCACCTCCCCCCTCTTTTTTACTGGAGTCTTTCATCCTCTCTTAGAGTGAGAGTCGGTGCAGTTGGTTGAAAAGTACCCTCATCGAATTATGTTGGATTCATTAGGGATGAGCAAGGGAGAGTTCACCTCCTGAAATAAATATCTCCCCTTTTATTATCTAGTTACTTCACTCTCCTAGCCAATAACTATTCTAGAATAAGAAGCTGAAAATTAGCCTTGCATCAAACTTTAAAAAATAATTTAAAAACCAGATATAAACAAAATTTCATCAACATTCATAAATTTAATAGACACATATGTGTCGACATGAAAGTACTTCTGGGTATTTATGTCTTGTAGCTTTTACATGTAATGTAAGTAATTGGCTCCACCTGTTAAACTGAGAAAACACATCTACAGGGCGAATAATACTAAATTATTATATGTTTGGCTCCCAAACTGTGGTACGTATACTTATTCCAGGTGTTACACCGAGGGAAGCCAAACAATAAGTGACGACATATATTTAAGAGGTGGGTACATCCGGAGGTGTTTTTGGAACCTTATCAACTGTCAGAAAAGTCCAAGGTTTCCGTGAAAGGGTTATTACACTAAACATTAAACCCAAATAAAGTCAAAGTTCCATAGGAAAAGTCTCTTAGAAACATTTTTGCGACCCAAATTGATAACATTTTACTATTTATATCAGTGTATTCTTATAGATATTGATAATATATATTATAATTATACTTGTTTTTCAGAGAAGTGCCTTACAATGAAATTTGAACCAAAGCTATATATTATCAGCATAGAGTAGGATGAAATTATACTGGTAATTCGGATACTGCCCTGTATGGTACCAAAGTCTTGTATGCGTTTAGACAACCAACAATCCTTTATCAGTAATCTGAGAGGATGAATTATTTAAATAAAAAAGATTGCCCCTCCGGGTGAATATCGTCCACGTATTCTCGTCACTTGAATCGTTTCTGCCCCGAAGGGTGATGAGGTCAATATGTAGCAGTGTTGCCCGCAAGTTGTTGTTTTATTTCTCATTACGGGCAATATGGAGATGAGTGGAGACCTTGCCAGGCCGGCGCCAAGCCTTGTTTAAAACAGTTGACAGTAAATAGTGGAAGCTACCCCGGGATTGTTTTAAACAAGAGGCTAACTGGCTGCGTCAGAAGCTATATACTGATTTTAAACTGGATGAATGTGTTTCTTTCTCTTGGTCCTGCTTTAAAAGTTATCTGGGTATCATTTACCATAATTGTTACTCCACTAAACAGTAGTACATCCAATGGGGCAAGTGAGACATTCCTCCCACCCTTTTCCCACGCTCCCTAATTGCAAACAATTTTAATACAAACTTAAAACATGTGAAGCAGAATCATACTATAACATCGGTGCATTATGACTTCCCCCCTTTTTTATATAAAAAAAGTAAATTTATGAGGGGTACCCTTGCTATTCAACAAAGGCGGTTTGGTGGGCACTCGAAAAGAGTTATGGAAAATCACACGGTCTACTCCTATGAATAATATCGGATCTACTAATTTTTAAAATATAAATCTAGCTATCAAAATGAAAGCAATCTGTCATTTAGAGAAGTGTATAAAAATAGTGTCACGTAATATCTGAAAAATATGTTCTAATGGTGATTAGAGTTTTGGAACTATTTCTCAAACAAATCACTGGCCAACTCTGTGTAAAAATCAGAGTCGTGGAAAATAGTGAATGTTGGAAAATGTAGGGTTTTAAGATTTTTGGCAAGCCTATTAGGATCAAGTATTTTGATCCTGGGGGGAAGATTATTATTAGCACCACGTCTTACTACCCGTGCGGGCTATACGCACTTACGCTAATGTGTAATGGTAGGGTGATTGTGAGATGAAATGGAGGACCTACGGTTTAACGTGGAATCCGAACCACGGTGGAGGCCTGGCATTCCCCACATTCACAAGTTGTGGATAATACACGTCTTGTCAGAGGTGAAGGAAGGGTTTGGTAATCAGATAAATCCGTGCCGGGACCTAGGATTGAACACCGGACCCCCAGCACAGAATACCAACACCTTACCCCAGACCACCAGATCACCTCCCTGGGGGGAAGAAACTATATATATAAAAAAAGTTTGTTTACATTTAACCATATTATTAGTACTATCTTAGGATTTTTTTTATTTTTATTACTTCGAGGTTGTAACTGTCCAGTAAATGTATTGAACACCATCTTGTTCTACTGAAGCTTTGAAGATGCTGCTAGCTCCCTTTCAAATCTGTGAAGTTAGATTTTCGACGATAGTAAGAATATAAACATAATTTTGAAACAAACTGTAATAATAATGGTCGAGCTCCTTGCGCCTGAAAATTATTCGCAGCAACGTGTATTTCAATACCATCAACAGGAACCGAAAACAAGTGCAATATTCACACACGATTCATTATGAGAAATATATAAGTTTTTTTGTAAAATTATATTCAATAATACATTTAAAAATCCAGTTGTAGCTTCATAAATTATAATTAAATCATAAATTAGCCTCATGTCCATTGACGCTAGGTGGGTCGAGAAGTTTTAAGAGGTGAAGGAAGGGTTTGGTAATCAGATAAATCCGTGCCGGGACCTAGGATTGAACACCGGACCCCCAGCACAGAATACCGACACCTTACCCCAGACCACCAGATCACCTCCCTGGGGGGAAGAAACTATATATATAAAAAAAAGTTTGTTTACATTTAACCATATTATTAGTACTATCTTAGGATTTTTTTTTATTTTTATTACTTCGAGGTTGTAACTGTCCAGTAAACGTATGGAACACCATCTTGTTCTACTGAAGCTTTGAAGATGCTGCTTGCTCCCTTTCAAATCTGTGAAGTTAGATTTTCGGCGATAGTAAGAATATAAACATAATTTTGAATCAAACTGTAATAATAATGGTCGAGCTCCTTGCGCCTGAAAATTATTCGCAGCAACGTGTACTTCAATACCATCAACAGGAACCGAAAACAAGTGCAATATTCACACACGATTCATTATGAAAAATATATAGGTTTTTTTGTAAAATTATATTCAATAATACATTTAATAATCCAGTTGTAGCTTCATAAATTATAATTAAATCATAAATTAGCCTCATGTCCATTGACGCTAGGTGGGTCGAGAAGTTTTAATCGTTCTAAATATTGGCTTGCTGTTTTAAAATGTTTGAGAAATACTCGTGTATAGGAATGAAATTTCATTCTTCGTTAATTTTATTCGTGTGACGTCATGATTTTGGTGCTTAAAACAAGATGATTTGACCTTGTTGGGAATATTTATGCAGTTGAAATAGACAAGCGTGTGTGTATGGGTTTTCTAACATTAATTGTTTGGAATGTCGTAAGTTTAATAATTTTTTTGTATGAAGGATTTATAATGATAATGAATAATGATGTATGAATGATAAAACTTGTTAAAGTATCATATAATGGCTGTGCTTTTGGTTGATTTAATTTGATGATATTAATTGTTTAGCTTTTAAGCTAGGTTTTATTATTATCTTCATTCTTTAAACTATTTATTTAAAATTGAAAACCGCTACAAATTAATTATTACTAATATTGTAAACTGTTTAAGTACAAGACAAAATAAATTAAGTATTTCTCCATTTCCAAACTTTTTTTTACGTGGTGATATTAACATTTCTTGAGTATCTTTCATAAGTATAGTGGCATTAGATAGGAAAAAATAATTAAAGTAAGGAAAAAAGTTGTCATTAAATTCCAGGACATCTTTGAAAGATATTCAAGAATTGTTGATGTCACCATTTAGAGAAAATTAAACTTTATGTTTGTACTGAAGAAATATTTTAATTGTTTTGAAAAAAATGTATTTATATAAAAACTGACAAAATACTACCCTTAACTCACGTTCCTTACACTCCCACCTTAAGTAAATTACTCGATATTTCTTGTTGAGTGAGGACTTCCCAATGTGTCCGCTTTATTCCCTCAACAATATTGAGTACAGACCTTAAATAGTTATATAAGCAGGTAACCGATAACTTAGTCTAAACACCAAATGGAATCAGCAGCGCGAGTGAACTTCAAACACTTGTCGGGGGCATAGAAACCTTTCGACCTCCCATCGAAAATGTCTGAAGATTCCCGTTCGTCCACGCGTGACTTTCTGACACGTTTCCCTCGCACAGCTTAAAGAACTCTTCGCCACGCCACTGAATGAAATGTATCCGATGAGTAAACATCCGTAAATCCCTCCCATCCCCACTTTCCTTCTCTCTCATTGATACAAGAGCCTATTTCTTGACAATTGACGGCAGCCTACTTCACCCCCTGGTTGTAAGCCTTGTTGGAGGTAAGTAGGGCCTAGGTGTCCTTCCGAGAGGGTACTTGGTGTACTAAGTCCACTTTACGATGTGCTTAGATTCTCCTTAAACAGCTACATCAGCGTCTGCGTCAATAGCCAGACTTGATTATATGACTTCTTCCTCGATACTTCGCCACTAGACTACAGACAAATTTTCATAGGAAGGGCCTTTTAGAAAAAAGAGCTTTTTTTTGTGACCTAAATTGATGATGTTTGCTATTGATAATATATATCCAAAGTAGAAGCTTATGGTCACATAACCTGACTTATGAATATGTGAAAGTAAATCTATTCATTTTATTTAGCTGTCAGATGAAAATTTGACTTTATAAACATGAATACACTGTACAAGTTACTACCTCAAAGTAAGAAAATGTTTCCGGCTATGGACATAAAATACATGTTTTAGAATTAACGTCTTCTATACAAATGTATTTAACTATTGTATGCCAAGTGCTCCAAATTAAATAAAGTTCCAGTGATTTTTATTAGTTTTTTGTGTGTGTGAAATTCCCTATTTTTTCTCGGCTTTACAGGTGCGTGAAAACTCGATTTATACTATTATAACCTATTAATCATTATTCCGGCTTATTAATTAGAGGGCCTTAAATTCATTTTCGGACAAATAATGTTGCATTTACTTAAACAATTGCATCGGGCTCTAATTGGGGATAGCATATATCCCAAAAAGATCCAATCACACACACACACAAAATCTGAGCTCTATTTTCAAAATATAATCAATCCGCTGGTCATATAACTTTTTCTGGCCATTTATAAAATTAATCATATTAACTCCGAAACATTTATGCTCCATGGAATGTGATCTACAACTCTTTCTTTGGACAATATCAATTTCAACACCCGGAAGCCAAGTTGTGTTAACTTTGGTCATATTTTGCTATCGTTTATATTACTAAGAAAAGGTTATGCAAGGCGTGGATAGGCATAGACGTGCTACTGCAAGAACGAGCTACCGAATAATGATTACGGCAATATCTATATTTTACCCTCCATCGATGATTGACCATAAAGCGGTTTACCATGGTGACATTTCTTTCTAGTCATTACTAACCATAGAAAAACCACCCTTTCCAGCCATTGTCTGGCTAGGGTTTATGAATCCCAACCCCCCCCTCCCCCAACCAAAACCTTCCCCTTCTTCCCGCTCTAGGGCACAACTGTCACCACACTTCTGACTGATAAAACTCTCCCCTACTCACACCCCAAACTTTCATCCCTTCATTGATTTTTATTTTGTAAATCTCTCCCACTCCTCCCCTTTCTCTTGTCTCATCGGACGAGATTTTCAAAAGGGGGGGAGGTGGTAGAGTGGGGGCAGCGAGCCACCACCCTCCTACTACACCCCCGTTAACTATAGCTTGGCACACCACAAATTGTGTTACACTTGCATTCCCCTTCCCTTCTCTGGCACCCTAGTAATGTGGTTTGTGGCGCGAAGATTGTGGTGGAGGGTAGGTTACAGACAAGTTAAGTAAAGAAGCGTTAAGTCCAACGGTAGATTGACGTAAAGACTTCTATACATTTTATTAAACAACATGTTCGTAAACACATCGGTGGACACGTGGACTGGACGGTTCGCCCATTTATACCCAATCTACACTAGAAGTGTAGATAAGTGACAAATAGTAAAAGTTACCTGATATAGGCCTACTCTCATGTATCCATCCGCCAAACCAAATGCTCTGTAACGACAATATTATGTTGATTTCTTATCACGTAACTTTCACAGCAAACAACTTTTTTTAATAATGTTTTAGCTACGGGGAGGTTGGGGTTAGAATCTCGGCTGAGCACAAAAATGGTTCCCCACTCTTTCCCCCTCAAAATGCAAAGACAGGTACATTTCCTTTAATTAAGTACCTTTATCATCCCTAATCGATTAGTGTAATCTGGATATATAGTAAAATGCGGTGGAAAATAAATATATCTATTTGATTATTTTTAACGATTTTATAACCTAATTTTGGTTGAAATAACGGTTTAGAAAATTCAAACATATTTCTAGGCGGCCAACATTGATAGCATTTTACTATATTATTTGTGCTATTTTGTAAGTATTGATAATATCTAACCCGCCTCGGTGGCGAAGTTGGCTAACGCGCCAGTCGTGTTGAGCTCGACTGATGAGGACGGGTAGATCGAGGTTCAAATCTCGGTTGGGGGAATTGGGGATGGTTTTTCCTAAATAGTTTTCCACTCTCCCTCCACGCAAATGCGGGTTCACTTCCTCTAATTAAACCTTCCTCATTCCTAATCCATTAGTGTGATTAGTACTTAAAGCGTATAACCCGAACGGGTAGTAAGACGTGGTGTTAAATAATAAAAATAATAAAATAATAAAGATAATATCTACCAAAAGGGATAATTTCAGATAAAACGACTTGATATATGAATATATTAAAATTGTTTTCGTGACTTTAGTAACTACTAGATACTGTTCTTAACTTTTTTTCAGCACACGACTTACAAACCAACTTAATTAATTAATGTAAACAACACCCAGTGGCCCAGCAATTAATTCATCATAAGGGGGCGAGGGAAATGTTCACCTCTACATTCTGGTGGGAAAACGCAGGTAGCACAGAGCCAATATTTGGGATTTAAAATTAGTTGTAGAACAAATAGTCTTACAATTTTAGGCCTACAACAACTACGATGAGGCGTTTTAATGTTGGTGTTTTCATCGTGACCTGTCCCCCATACAGGTTATCCATATTTTACAACACTAGTTAATTATATAGGGATTATGAAGGTAGAGTTTATCAAATATTTGGATGACCGTGGATGAAAATCTAACAGATATTTAGGAAAAAAAATAGCAAGCTTGAATTTTAATCTCATTCACCACAGCATCGGCAAGCCAGCCAGACATTACCAATATCTGATCAACAGTTGAAAATTCAGTTAAAATAATATCAGTTAATGTCTAGTAAAACCAAGTGTGAGCAATTAAACATTTAAACGGCCTTGAAGGTTGCAAAGTTAACTTCCTGGTTCAACAAACTTAATAAAGTCTAATAGTAAAAAGTACCGTTGGGAAATTCCATTCGAAGTTTAGGGCACGCATGCGTAATATCGTCTAAAAGACGGTCATACAATGAATGACCTGTACCTGTAATAACACTCACTGACAATATCCCGGAAGAAACGAATGGGGCTTATTCACATTATAACTTTATTGTAGAAGGCTGACGTCACTTTCTATGATAGATCGGGTGACCTGGTGGTCTACGGGTAAGGTGTCAGACTTCTGTGTTGGGTCCCGGCACAGATTTATCTGATTACCAAACCCTTCCTTCACCTTTGATAATACGTGTATTAATTACAACTTGTGAATGTGGGATACCAGGCCTCCACCGTGGTTCGGATCCCACGTTAAACTGTAGGTCCTCCATTTCATCTCACAATCACCCTACCATTACAACATTAGCGTAAGTGCGTATAACCCGAACGGGTAGTAAGACGCGGTGTTGTTAATAATAATAATAATAATAATACAATAGATCCTTAACGATTTTAACAATAAATTTAACACTGAAGTATGCATTGGCGAATATTTTTTTCCACACCACGTCTTACTACCCACCCGGTCTATTTACATACCCGCACTGAAGGAAGTAGAATTTATATATTTTTTAAAGTACTCTCATTTGCATGAAGGGAGTGTGGGAAATCTTTTAGGATGGGGGGAAGGGGAACCACCTCAGTACAACCTACTGGGATATGAACCCCGGCTGCCCGTCACCGACAATCCGAATTAGACGAGATTGACGCCTTTGTCCGAATGCCAGTAGATAAGGGTATTGGAGGAGTTAGTTCATTGTAATCGAGTCCATTAGTGACCTGGCTTTCACCCGGCAGGTGGGAACTCAGGTTTGAATCCAGGGAGTGGTTTTATCACTAAAGTGGCTCTCATCTACAAGCGAATGCTGATGCATTTTCTATTAATCATTATGCCCATGCCCCATTAGATTAAGACGTTAATTAATAACCTTTACGCTAAATGTGATAAAATGAATAACTCAAAAGTCATGATTGTGTGAAGTGAGTTCACCTGTAATAATTTAAAACCATTGGTGTGCTGACGTCATAGAATTCAGGCCAGACGGGAGTTACGGCTGTTTGTGACATAGAGCACAGCGCGCCCTTGCATGAGGGATGCTAGGAGGGTTATTATTGCGTCTCACCCTCGTGTAAGGTTATTTCACTGTCTGGTTTGCTTTCTTTCAAACCTGTTTTAAACATCAACCCCACACACTTAATCTTTGTTGCAGCTTAGGTTTCATCTAGTTTAAAATTGACATTGTGATAATGCGATAAGCTTAAAAAAGAAAAACAGATTGAATGCTCGTTTAAGGTATCTTGGTTAAATTCCAGACGGTGCCACATTATTTACTATTTGTACCCGCCTCGGTGGTGTAGTTAGCTAACGTGCTAGTTTTATGTTGAGCTGAACTGCCTAGAATGAGGAGATAGAGGTTCGAATCTTGGTCGGGTGAACTGTGGGTGTCCTAAGTGGATTTACAATCGCCCTCCTCGCAAAAGTGGGTTCACTTTCTCTATATTTAACCTTCTCCATTCCTAACCCATTAGTGTAATTAGTGCTTAAGCGTATAGTCCAAACGAGTAGTAAGACGCGGTGCTAAGTAAATAAAAAAATTGTAATGACTCATTCTGCTATCCAATTAATACATATCTAGGCTGGGTGTGTAGTATTTTGTTTGCCTCAGCTCAAGTTTTTTTTAGCACTGGATCTTACTACTCATTTGGGCTATACGCGTATGTACTAATTAATCTAATGGTTAGGGATAAGAAAGATTGAATTTAGGGGAAGTGTACCCGTATTTGTGTGGAGAAAGAGTGGAAAATCTTTTAGGAAGAAACACCCTCTGTACACCCGACCGGGATCGAACGATGATTTCCCCGTCATAGGCAGTCTAATCTATTGCTAGAGTAGAGCCTTAGGGCTTAGACCATGTGGCCACCGAGGCGGGTCTTAGTTTAAGTTACTTTGTAAGTAGTTTGATGTTATAATCAGAATCTGGATAATGCACCTTAAAATAGCTAGACATATGACAGAGTATTGTAATTATTAATATTCAAGTGTTGAATGTGTACTTTCTAAACTCATTTTATGAAAGAAAGACCCGAATTTAAAAAAACCACTAGGTTATGT
Organism: Timema californicum; assembly: GCA_902141385.1. NCBI lineage: Eukaryota > Metazoa > Arthropoda > Insecta > Phasmatodea > Timematidae > Timema > Timema californicum. The sequence goes on from CABFOW010001936.1 coordinate 32,262, forward strand.
GGATAGAAGTTCAATCGTCTCTTCAGCATGACGGTTTTGAGCCCCAATTTTTTTTTAAATTTTCAGTGTATTTTATCCATTTCCTCTGCACATAAAATCTTTTATATACTGTACATGAATGATGTAAATTGAAGCCACATTTTTCTAATCCTACTAATATATAAACATTAGTTTGTGTCTCTGTTACTCTTTCACGCAAAACCAATACACTGATTTTGTTGAAATTTTGCAACGACATAACTTAAATGTCCGGTTACCATATAAGCTAATTAACATTTTCGTCCATAATTTTACTCTAACATGGCTGCTACAAAACAGTACTTTTTGTTTTTTTCCCTATTTGTTATTCTTTCATGGAAAACTACTCTACCGATTGTACTGAAATTGGGCATGGACGTAACTGGGACGTCTGGTCAACATATAGGCTAATTAAAATCTACATCTCCCATTTAGTTTCAATATAGAAGCTACAAAACATTACTTTTTGGCCTTTTTCTCAGCTTCTGCTTATTGAAATATCATTGTAATAACTTTAAAAGGGTTCCTAGATATAGATTGGACAATACGGCCATCTTGAAATAAAATGGCGGTTACAGAATACTGCTTTTTAACCAGTAATACAAATATAGCTATATTTCACAATTGCTTATCTAAAAATTGTTTGTCTATTTTCTGTTAAATAATATTAACATCCTATATATAATTTCTTTAACATTGACTATTGATATATATATTTAACATTGGATACGTATTATAAAACACATCCCGTGCGAAGAACGAGCAATTTAAGTTTTTAGTTTAATTTTTTCCACTTTAGACTATTACCATGCTGGCTGTGCATTTGAACTACAAGATTTGAACCTTACATTTTTATTCAAATAAGAGGCAGCCGCAGCGGTAGCAAAGAGGTCTTAGGCACTAGACTAACTTTGCACTTGGTCTTTATTGATGGAGGAATAGGTATTCGAATCCCTCCCGGCTGCGTGAGGTGATGGTTTCTCAAATTCGGTTATATCTGTGATTTATCCATCCTGTCTCCACGCTAATGAAAGTGCATTACTTTAAAGCATCTTTCCTTATCCTTGACTCTTAGAGCAAGTCGCTAATAGGCCTTGTGTTGAAAGTAAAAGTAACACTCATCAATGAGAGTTGATTAATGACATTCATCCCTATGCCGATGGGCAGGTGGACTAATATCAAGGCGTTTAGCTAGTATGTTTGCTGGTGACTGGAAGAGAGTGGATAGGGGGAAAGGGATTATTGGGGGATCAAGGTTTGATTTTCATTTGGGTGTATTGGGGTGATTTTTTACTTAAATGGTTTATAGCTCTGCTACCTCACAGATTCAAATAAATGTCCTATAAATTCTACCATCCTTATCCCTATTAAATTAGCTTAATTAAATGCATACAATCCAGACAGGTACAGTAGTCCCATGGCTTCTTTGGTGCTGACTGACAGTTTTAAAAAGCTACCAGACTAAATCACGTATCCCTAAGCCGAGCCAGATGATCTTCAAAAACATGTGTAAAGCAGCAGTCACGTTTGACAGTCAAAATTAAGGTATGTACCTAAATTACCTAAATTTTGACTGTCAGAAGTCAGCTGTGAGCTGTCAGTCAGCACCAAAGAAGCCATGAGGCTACTGTAGTCAGACGTGAAGTGACTAAAAAATATATTTAGCGAGTATTTTCTAAACATAGTTTTTTATAAGAGCGAACTAACAAATTAACTTAACCTAAGATAAATATAGGAAACATCGAACAATATCTAGCACCAGGAATAATTGTAATACCTTTGTAATAATATGAATCTAAACACAAATTTATTTTATGAAATTGGGAACCTTCTGGGGTCAAACCAGGGGTAAGACCTGTTAGTCAGTCTTTCCTATCCCTCGGTCATGATGACTACACATTGAATGAATCATGTTACATTCCGTTGTTCATCCATGAGTGTGAAAAGACTTTGTCACCCCGAATGGTTGAAAACTCGAAATATGTATTATTCTACGCACATACAACTCGCCCCCACCCCCTCGTTACTTACATTTTGCGCACCACGTCTTACTCATCAGGGATCACCGTGTATTTACAGTGATTGGGTGGGAAGGATGAAGGTAACATTTTAAGCAAATGTGCCTGCAATTGCCAGAGCAGATTGGTGAATTCACTGAGAAAATACCACCATGGTCCATCCGGCCATGATTCGAACCACAAACTCAGTCACAGATAAACCAAACCAAATGAGACTGACGCCTTTGTCCACGTATTCTCTGGTATAGGTAATTATTATAAATATTTGTATTTATTTATGAAGCGATATAAATAAATAGACCTTAATTTATTTTATTACATTGGCGTGAAACATATGAGTTAAACCAGAATTTTTTTTAGGGGGAGGGTATTAATGTTCACCTACCAAAGTAAACGATTATATCAGCATACAACTTATAAGCTAATTTAACACTCTAACATACACAACACCTTGTCCTCTAGCCGTTAGACTAATTCATCACAGTGAAGGAGAAACCCTTCACCAGTGATCAAATATCCGGCCATGCCAGAATCGAACCCGGATTCTTTAACTTAGAGGGCAGACATGTGACCAACTGAGCTAGTATTTCAGAACAAACCTTTAATAGCTTTGGGTCATCCTTAATAACAAACGAGTCACAAATTAAAATAAAAAAGCAGACACATTTATGCGTTCGATTTGTTTAATCGCGTACCATTAATTTAACCTTAACTCTCCTTACAGTAAAAATCAACGTATAAAATTGTGTATCTGGCCGAAGAAGAGTTGTAAGCATTCACTGACCTCATTTGTTAGGTGAGATAGAATCAAATTGCTGTGATAATAAATAACTTAATCAAAATAGGTTTAAAAATATAAAGTGTATAATGGTAATATATATTTTTTTAGCACCGCGACCTCTGACCAATTAGGGATATAAGATTATGTACTAATTACACTAATGGGCTAGGAAGAAGAGGAACGTTGAATTTAGAAGAATTCTATCTGCATTTGTGGTGAGAGAGAAGATAGGTGTGAAACCATTTCAGAGAAATCACCTCCAGTATACCCGACCGGAATCGATCCACAATATCCCCGCTATCCGCACTCTAGCCTATTGCAAGAGTAGCGCCTTAGACCATGCGATCACCGAAGTAGATGATAATACTTTAACCCGATCAAAGTGGCTGTCGTTTCTTCACCATTTTTTTATATGGTTCAAATACTCTTGAATCACACAACATCCGCCTTGCAAGGAAAGGGGGTGGGAGGGGGAACTAGCCTACAATTTCAAGCTAACGTTGGCCATTTTCTGCTTTGTGTTGCCCTATGCACACTTCAGTATCCCTCCCATCCACCCCGGGTATTCTTTTTTTTTAAAAACCTCACGTGGCACTTCACCCCATGCAATCTGTAACACGAGCCACTTTGTTACTCATCAGAAATTCGGACAATGGGAGCAGTACTGGATGGCAGGGAGACTGGGGTGTGTTATTTTTTTTCTCACCCCCCTTTTTTATTTTTTTCTGTCCAGAGGCGAGAGGGAAGCTGTTACAATAGAGGAGGGGGGGAATCAAAGAGGGTGGTTTTCTTTACCTCCTCTCAACCCTCCTTGCATGGACGAGAGCGTCAGAGTTCACGGAGTAAGAGGCTTTATTCTAATCAGCGGATACTCCCGTCACGATCACTATCTTCATCACCACAGCATTCATGCTTCAAGGCCTTTTTTTTTCTAGCCGGGAGCATTATATAACATTTGTAAACTGCTGTGGTATTCAGATGTCTCATTTCAGTAAAGTGAAGAAAAATGCATTTTAACTTTTAAAAAACAACCTTTTGACTGAAATAAATAACTATTACAGTAGATACGTTTAGTTTAGTTGTCTAAATCAGCGGCTACCAAACTGGTACGCGTGCCACCGGTGGTTACGTACAATTATTCCCTTCGGTACACCGTGAAAAGCCAAACCAAGCATATAGCAAATTTATATCAGAAAAGGATACGGCCTAGTCAAATCTTATAAATAAGCTTATATTACGATCAAGACTAGCTAAAAGGAAAATAGATTTAAACAGTGGTTGGAGGGGTATTTAATATATTCAAACAGTGAATGGAGGGGTATATAATAGTTATTTTTTCTTATATTTCTTTGATACTTGTGCACTACTATATATATTTAGTAAAAATGTTAAAGAATTATTAATTAATGAATGATTTTGTATTTATTATATTCCTGGGCACCGTTAAAAATATACCTAAATAGCAAATAATTAGCATTATCTTGGTGGTACTCCAAATTAAGGAAATTGTTGGGGTGGTACGCCATTCCAAAAGTTTAGGAACCGTTGTTCTACATAATTTTATAATAGTCTAAAAATGTTTGGAATATTTGTCATGGCCACGTAGAATCTTCTCTTAATATAAAAAGTCTCTGTTTACACGCCATTATGCTCATGACAAATACTCAAAAACTGTTAATATTATTTTGTATAAAATTTTTTAAACTATACAATATTTAATTAATCGTGGCCAACATATTTTTGCTACAAAACCCCCCATAAAATACACTGACTTTAAATTAACTCGGGTCCCCTTCTTTCCGCAGAAGTAGGCAAAGGTGTGATATGGCTTGCCAGTGAAGGGAATATCTGCATTCGAATCCCGTCCAGGTGGTTAACAATATCTTTCCACGCAAACTCGGGCACATTTAATCAACATTTCAGCCTTCCTTAACCATTTAATAGCTCGTGATACTATTGGCCACTTATATGTAGCTGACGAATCCTAACTAATTTAATTTAATTTCCTCAGCCCTGATTAGTATAAATATGAGGATAGCCATTCCGGACGTGTAGAAATACGTTGTTATATTTATTTATTATTTAGATCAATTAATGTTTCCAGTATATGGTCTGGGTAGGTTTTTTTATTCAAGTCGTATATTTTTCCACTACATGCTTGCCAGGCCTTTCATATATATATTATAATCTAACTTAAGACTAGGACAGACACAACATCCAGTCTATAGCCGTTAATTTATCAACGTGAAAGGGTAAACTCACATTTCACCAATGACACATTTTTTGGCCATGCCATGAATTAAACCCGGGACCCTAAGTTCAGTATGCGGACAAGATACCAAATGAGCTATCGGAATGTATAAATACGTAGTACATACACAAAATAAAGTTAAGAAAGGTTTTAAAAGTTTGCAAAATTGTGTTTACAAATTTATTGAGCTGGATTGATGATGTGCTTTAAGGAAATACAAAACCATTTAACTTGGTTGAATACCATTTTAAAGGAGAGAAAAGACAGTGGATTTAGTTTTTTTTTAGAATGGCTACTATTACCTCTTCACGTTGCTAAAACAAAAATGTGCAAGTTATTTATTTCTTCTCTTTTAGCTTATCAACCCATATTATTCTTTTCTACAAAACCCAACTGTACTTTTCTGGGCACCACAGATCGGCTCGTCATTCAAATCAATGGGACTGTTTTATATATATATATATATATATATATATATATATATATATATATATTTGTGTGTGTGTGTGTGTGTGTGCGTGTAACAGGGTTAAGAAGCATTGTGGCAACACAAAGAATGCTACACCTGTCACCTGAAAGTAATCCTTTTATATCCGACAGACTCTTGGGTGCATTGTCGCTGACCCACGGGTAAGCTATTCAATATCATTCACCCCTTAAACACGGTTTTACAATAGATCCCATTTACACAAGGATGTTAAAAGCGTCAAATAAATGATGTAGAACATATCATACATTAGTTATCATATATATAATTATTGCTGATTGCTTTCTGTTAAAAGTTTGCTTAGTGTTTAAGCTAGTGTGTCAGTATTAGGATGGGGTGGAAGGGAAGGCAAGACAAGGACAGTGTTTTTGCAGTTTTTATAGCCAAAGTAAATAAAATATTGCTCCAGTAAAAACATGGAGTTAAATTTTCTCCACGTGGGGATGTGCCACACTTCTTTAATATCTGTCATGATCATAGCAGCATTAGAGGAGAAACTTTTCAAATGAAGTGGAAAAGTTAAAATTAAATGATAGGACTACCCTTGAAAGTTATTCAAGAATTGCTAAGGTCACCATGTAAAGAAAATTAAACTCTATGTTTCTAATGGAGGATTATTTGATTTATTTTAACAAACTTTTTTTTTTGTATAAGAACTGCAAAAACACATTTTCTCGCATTTCTCTTCACCCCACCCTAATACACACATTGTTTATGATAAAGCTCGAATCGAAGGGCACGCGGTCCAAAGTGTCAACTTTTCGTTTTGTTTATAGAGGACGAGGTGTCAGGGTTCCGATCCTAGCTGGGTGTATTGAGGGTGATTTATCCTTAATGATTAACAAATCATCACTCCAAAGTGGCTAGACTCCCACTAAAATTCTATCTTCTTCGTCCCTACACCATTAGTATAAATATGCGGATAGATCGGGTGGGTAGCAGATACGGTGTGCAAAAAACAAAACAAAGAGCTATCACGTACTGGTTTATAGATCCTCCCACCTGGCCTCAGTTGTGGTGAATATGATTGTTAAGAAGCTATGTCTTAGAGGAGCATTTCTCAAACTGTGCTCCGTGGAACGTTTGGACTCCACCGTTATCTCAGGCTCCATGAATCAATTTATAATATTCTATATTGGTTTTTCATGCTATAAAATAGCATTAGTAGTTAGGGTTGACAATTTTTTTCAAATCAGATTAAGGGCTATTTGCCAAATGCTCAGCTAAAATATGTGAGTTTTGCGTTTGTCTTATATTTTTACACTTGTAAAATTTAACTTTCACTATTGACTGTTCATAATATTAGTGTGAATATTTTTTATGAGGGCTCTAGCATGTAATTGGTCTGATGAAAGTGCTCCTTCATTCTAAAAAAGTTGGAGAACTTTTATCTTAAAAGGTCAACTAGATTTCACTTGATATCTTGTTTGAATCCATTCCCAGTAGGGTCAAAGTTTTTTAGTGGTCCACATGACTTGAAGACCGTGCTAAGAATTTTTTTTAAGCTAAGCTCCACTCTGAATTCAGTCTCGGGTGCTGAAAGCGCTCAACTTGTGTTAAGCAACTGTAAAACATATGATAAACGTGAGTTATTAGTTTAGATTTTGTTTAGTTTTAATGGCAAAAATAGTTATTATTTAAAATGTTTTAGTTAAAATACCCCTATGATAGTAACAGATACTCAATTAGGAGGATCCTACTGCTGAGATTAATATGAGTAGAAAATTATATTAGGCGTATTTAGTAAGGTAAAATTAATATATCTATTTCGGTCAAAAAAACTTTAGTATAAAGACTACAAAACACAAACTTTTAACTAGAATTTACTTTCATGCAGCCTTTAGGTCATGTTATTTACAATTTGTATTTTTATGTGTTTAATTTGAATACCTATAATATAATAGTAATAATAGAGGACAATAATTATCAATGTTTATAGACAAAAAAGTTTTTTCTAAAGGGTTTTTACTACCAGAACCCTGCTGTGTTTATATATATATTTTTTAAAGGTAACGTGAGTTAATGTTTCACTAGTAATAAGTCAACCCTTAAGTCTAACTGACCTGACCAGCCAGATCCACCCCTAAAACGCCCTCAGTGGCCGCGTGAGGGAAGCGAGTATTTAGGAGGCTCATGGCTCCATGTTTTGTTCGCCTCAACTCATGAATCCTGACTAACAGGCTGTGTGATATAAGTTGAGGTTTCCCTTCCCCCTTTTTCTCTCGCGCGTTTCATCCGCACCAACCCTCTTCTTCCTTATCTCTGAGAGTTTAGAGGGGCAGGCACCCCGGACACCAAACCAAAGTGTGCGGTCATCTTTGTTTGGCCACACATACACATCCATACATATACACATGCATGGTGGCTCCTAGCTCAGCGCCGTCATGCATATTCAATTGGCCGTGGCTACCACGCTTCGGTACAATCCCTGCCCAACAAAACTAGACATTCCTTGCAAAGGGATAAACAAGCTGTGCTTTTTACTATTATTGTGAGCTATGAAATAAATTATACAAACAAGTCACTTATAAATGTCGAGATTTATTAAAGAAAAATTAAATATAAGAGTATAAAATTACAAGATAAATTCTTCAAAGCAAAATATTCTAGAAATCTAAATAATCTAAAATCACCCCAATAACAAAAACTAGTTATTTTAGAATAAGTTTATAGTGAAAGCGATCAAACCAGTTCAAGTAACAACTTTTTGATTTTTTTTTTCCATTTAATTTATTTGAGGTATGTATTTAACGTGCACTTTATGAACCTACTGATTATTTCAACAGTATGACCTGTAAGCTAACATCCAACCCCCGGGACGTTAATTCTTAATTGTTAAAGGGGGAACTCACATTTTACCAGTGATACATTGTTTGGCCATGCCAGAAATTGAGCCCTGGACTCTTAGCTCAATAGGCATGCACGCTACTGACCAAGGCTAAGGTGTTGGACTTTAAAAAATTAAAACATACGTTAGACTAAAGATTATAAAACACAACCAAGAGTTTTTTTAAATACTAACACTAAAAAGCATAAGATAGTGGTAAAAACAAACCGTTAAAAAATAGAAGGTTGACAATGAGAAGAGATGAATTTAAAGGCAAGATTTTTCCAAAACGTTAAAATTCAACACACATTAGTTAGAGAGTTGTTAGAATAGTGTGGAAAGTTAAAAAAAGTTATGTTTGACAAACCATGTAGTTTATAAAATGTTAAAAATTGAAAATAAGAAAGACCTTATCTTTAAAAAAAAGGATGTTTTAGTACTTTCAGAGATTAAAAGCAAACAAATCAAGTAGTTTTAAAAATTATTTACTCAACCTAACATTCAGTTTTAAAAAGTCGTAATAAAAAATACTAACAAAACAACGTTTCAAAAATGCAATTAAGATACGAGAAACTTTTGACAAACTAGATGATTTTTTTATTTCAAAATCTAAACATAGTCCCAAAGCAAAATATTGGTTTTATAAAGTGTAAAAATATTAACTTTAATTTTAACGTAGCAGTTTGAAAATACATATATCACTTACTTGATGTATTATTCAATTTTTCATTTATTTGTATGAACTTAACTGTACCCTTGGAGCTATCTGTGCTTAGTGGGAGTAGTTTGACTGGATAGGACTAAGAATAGCATGGTTTGGTCTTTTAATGGATCCACTTAAAGCAGTTTTCCCTGTAATACACGTGTTATTGTGAATGTCCTTAAAACTCACCCTTCTGATCATATTCCCGTATTTGCAATAAAATAGGTGAAATATAAATTAGATACTAATCTGTATTTAAAAACTGTATTATTTGTATTAGTGTTGGAGATATTTCAATCCATATTAAAGCAGTAGTTAACGTTAGCTTATCTATTGTCTTAGATGGATGCGTGTTTAAAAAATTAATTCATTTTAAACACATAAATTATTTAAAGAAATAATCCATATAGTATACATATAGTAAAATTACACAAGGGCCACTGGACACGTGAATTGAACCCGATATATCTAGTTTTGCTCAGCATTGATCTTACTATTGAAGTATCCAGGATTATCCTCTGCCTAGGGTAGTACGTAACTCATTATTTTAAGGCAGTCTACGGTGGAAGTGAGATTGTTAGGGACATGGAATTATTATGGTAAACTCATAGTATTTTTATGTGCTACTTTAATTTAAAAGTTGTTTTTAATATTTAGTTTTGGGTTATGTTCCGTTTACAAACACAATTCAAAATATGACAGCGATGTATGACTCAATAATAAGAACGTCAACATGCTAAAGGGAGGTCCTGGTTTCTATTTCCATACAGATGTGTTAATTTTCAATTTAATATATATGAATGTTTGTGAACAGCTTTGAATTCAAACCTAATGTTGATTTCAATATATATATATAATATGACTAACCAAAACATATGATTACTGTGATAACATTCAAATACACCACAGTATTTATAAATATAAATTATTTGATGTGAAATAATTGTGGCCAAATAAAATAATCCAAGTACATGTGTTTGATAAAGAAAATTGATTTAACTATGTCGACATGTATTATTACTATTATTATCGCCGCGTCTTATTGACTGTTCATGTTATTATAGTTGTATGATTACTCTAATTAGGATAGGAATGATGAAATAAGCATTTTAGTGGTGATATACCCACATTTGGGTGAAAGGGGAGTGGGGAAACACTTAGGGGAAGCCACCTTCAGTAGACCGGACTGGGATTCAAACCTCAATCTCCCCGCCATCAGAAGGCCAGTCTAACACGAGATGAACGCCTTGGACCATTCGACCAGTGAAGCAGGTAACAGGTACTTTAAGAGATGTAATGTATTTAAGTCTACTCATTTAATTTTATTACCATTTATCGATTAATAATGATTAAATTTGCTTTGGTAAAAAGTGGCCAAAACGCAACCCCATGGACACATTCATCAGTTATTCGAATAAACAAGACTTTACTAAAAGAAAATTAAATCACAGGAGGAAGAAAACACAAAAATGATGAATAAAAGGAATGAGTGGTGAAAATATGAATGCTACAGTTACTCTCGGATTCGATTATTTATCTAGAGTAAAATACTCTCCTTCGGTCACGTGGCTTAAGGCGTCAGTCTCGCAATGGAATGGATCACCAGTGGCATCCAGGTCTAGGTCCGAATCTCTGCCAGATTCACTAAAATGGAAGGGGAGTCCCGTCCCCTCTACATGATAATTATTTAGGTGCACATCCGCTGAACTACCTTCTTCATCCTTGTAGCTTAAATTAAGTCCTTAATAACTGGTATGATTAAAACGTAATAGTAAAAAACTAAATAATACGTCGTCACATGTTGAAAAGTCTTTGATGCTATATATAATTAAGATCAACTAAACGATACCCAGACTGCCTCATGCTTTTTTACCGCAATTATTTCCATTGAGTGGTCCTTATAACTGGATGACATTCATCCAAGACCTGTTATTTTAAAACTTAATTAAATAACCGCAATTAAATAATAAAACTAATCACATGTGATCAACAAAGATTATTTCGTTGCTAATAACTCACCGAAATTGGTTTATTTTACTGTACATAGAACACTTGTAGAGCCAACCAATTTACTAATCGCGGCGTAAGGTTCCTTGACGTGACCGAGTAGTTAGGTCAGTTGACCAAAGGTCTAGATGACCTTGATTCGAATACAGGCATTACCTACTTTATCAGTATTGCATTGATTAGTTCTTTCTTCTATATACAAAAGCAGTTTACAGAAGCTCTAACTTTGCTTTTGGGGTTATTTAACGGGCGATTTATTTATAGACACAATCTATTACAACACATGACTTACAAACTAACTAAGCTTGGACAGTACGCCAAATGATACACGCTTAGACATAAGATATTTACTTATTGGTTGACGGAACGAGCTCTTATAACCTTTACCACATAGGAAATATCTTCAGCATTATCCAGAATCGAACAAGTGTACTCTAAACACTAAGCCACTTCTATCACTTAACCACAGAGACGGGGCTGTGCTTGTAAATCTAACAACATATTCTTAAAAATCATACAATAATCAATTACATTTAAAAAAAACACTGCATTTCATTCACGTCTCACTAAACTAAGTCTCGATTGTTATAATGTTGAACAAAATAAAAAGTTGCCGGCTAGTTTTTTTGTTTGTCCCGGTCCTTTTTTCTGTTTGCAAGTTTTCCCCGACTGTATGCGGTCTAACGCTGGACAAGGCCTCCTGTTGGTTATTGTGAATCTGCGAACAGGCAGGCCTTGTACCAGAGGGGTGGGGTCGGGTGAGGGATTCAACTCTCCCACTTTATAATTCTGTCACAAGGGGTTGCGGGGTGGGAAGGGGTAGGGACATTCTCCGACATCACCCACCACCCCGACCCCTGTTTAATTAGAGGACGGGGACATATTACCATATCTCGCAGCTTGCCCTTTGCTGCTTTATAAATACCGTCACCTCTACCCTTTTACATCCCCATCCTCCACCCCAACTCACCCCCTTCCCCATACTAACCCTCTCGTGGTACATTTACAGGGTTAAAACAAAATCAATATTGGCAAGCGAGCCGCTGTGGGAGAAATTGTTGTACGGATCATATTTTGTTAGTTTGAGGTCAAATGTATGTGCGTTGTAAAGCTTTTTGTTGGTAATTGCCCGCGTTTATCAACAAGACATCAACGGCCTATTGTTGTGTGCATAGTCTACCGTGGCAGTCATCCCCCCTCACCCACTTTCCACCACTACTGTCACAAGTGCGTGGATTCAGACCAGTCATTGCAATGTGGCTGTAACAACAGTGACTTAATACGTCATCGAATGTTAATATAAAAGTAATCACGTGCTTTTGCAAGGACAGTGAATGACTGCCCGACTTACGAATGCATGGTTTTTATTCGTAGCTACTATTTAAGTGTGTGCTGGTCAGTAATTTTTCAGAACTATCCTATTTAAGTCCATAGGAGGGATAAGGGATTAAAAATAAATAAAGTGCATCAGAATTCACATAATTAAAGATTAAGAATCTTGTGAAGGAAAAAATTACTCCTAGTGTCAATCTAACTCTGATTTCTAAATTTAGATAATAACTCATACTAGCGGATTGATACAAATGTAGCACATTTTTAGGTCTAATATTATCTTTCAAGAGATTTTTAAATCAATGTAAATTTGCCAACATTGAAAATAGTTTCCTATATTTATATTATATATTTAAAAATACCTGTATAAGTAGGCCCGTAAACTGCCAGACCGACCTATCCTAGTTTTCCGGTGGCGGGGAGACCGGAATTAGAATCTTGTCTGGGTGTACTAAGAGAGTTTCCTCCCCTAAATTACTACTTCTCCTTCAACGCAAATGTAGGCACATTCCCTCATAATTCTCCCTTCTTATTAGCGTAGTTAAAATTGCGTATGGATGGATAGCTGAGCACAGTAAAAAAACGTTATGTCTGAAGAATACATCCCTTGGAGTATTAGAATATGAATGAATGAATTACATTATAGAATGTTAAGATAAACCAAAACCTTCCGAAATGTATTCTTTGCGACCTCATCTCACATATACTTTTTCATTGTATTAACGATCATAGGAGAACGAGACTGTATTAACGATCATAGGAGAATGAGAATATATTAACGATCATAGGAAAACGAGACTATATTAACGATCATAGTAGAATGAGACTATTAACGATCATAGGAGAAAGATTGTAAGAGAACGAGGAGAATAAATCGTGAATTCTGCTCTTAGCTCAACAAGGAAATTTAGCCTAAACACCCCCAAACCGGTTTGACGCTTCTATCAAGTTGGTGTAAGAGTAGGTCAAGAGCCGAAAGTCGTGTTCAACTAAATGTGTCTTAGATTTGCTCAAAATCAGTATCGGGCTGCAAATGAAAATAGCTCCTACTTGATGGAACGGATAAAGTTGGCAATGCTGACTCTTCATTCATCCAGTACATTATAAATCAATATGAATTAGAACGCATCTGCCATTGTGATGAACAAGTACTACTTTTGACATAAGCATAAACTACAAACCTGGTCACTGCCAGAACAAAGCTTTACACTTATGTAGTCTGTGTCATGGAAATAAAACAGATGGCCGTGCTATACTCATTCAATTATACTATTGGGGTAAGGATGAGTAAAGTATAGTATTAGAGGCAAAAAAAAATCGTATTTACGTGGAGGAAGGTAGAGTAACTGTTTAGGGAAAATCACCTTTAGTACACACGACCGGGATTCTAACCTCAGCCTCCCCGTCACCAGAAAACCATATTATACGACACTGACATAAGTCCATAATTCCACCGATGAGGGCATGTATGATGCCGTTTAACATTTTAAACACTACATGAACACTATAAATATGATTAATAATAATAATAGCCGAATAGGTTAAATTTTTACTGTGTTGTATTCGTTCGTCTTAATCTCACTAGTTGAATCTAGTTGCTTATGTAAACAAAAATATTCATATAAATGTATCATTATATAACAATTCGAGATTTCATTACAGCCCCATTTTCATTGGTAGGGCCTTATCACATATAGGCCTATAGAAAATTTAATAGAGCTACTTTCACGTATTCATACGCCAGGTTATGTGATATGGAGCTGTTATTTTTGATAGATATTATAAATACTAAGGAAATTACACCAATAAAATAGTAAAATATTATCAATTTTGGTTACAAAAAATGTGTTTGTATTTTCTAAAATGACCTTCCTATAACAATTAAACTGAACAGTGTACAGTCATTGGTGGTGCCCTATGTACACTGTACAGTCTAAATGTGCCATGCATAAAGTGCACCCAGTAGGTATTGAACCCCGACTTCACGGATCATAGTCAAACAAACTATCCGCTATGGCAAGGCATTCTAAAGTAATTCGTAATTCAGTGTATATTTCTAGTCACCAAGCCCGTGTAACACCACTGGACTATTTCCGATAAACAATCAACCTCTCTCCTCCCCCCCCCCCCCNCCCCAACATCCCCAATAGCAGTTAATTTGTCTGTGATGTTGGGATCATCGTGGCTTACAAGGGGTGCTACAGTGCTACACCCCTTGTCGGAACACGACTGCCCATTATTGACGACCGAAGTGAATGAATGAGTGTTGTGTTCTGTTTGTTGTAAAAGGGGGATGAGACCGGTTGGGTGGAGGATGCGATGTTTGGCCACAAGCCCGCTGATTGTTGATCTACCGTCCGTGTATCGATATATACTACCCCCTGGCGGGTCACTTCTTAATTGCGAGGGTGTTGATTGCACAGACGACACACGAGGACACATATACAGAGATACACATGTAACACATAGCTAACTGGACCAGAGGCGAGTGGTAGGTTCAAATGACCGTAGTTCATTCACGTTAAAGACAGTTGTGTTCAGAAATAACCCACACACAAAACTAGGAGGGAGTTAATTTGTTCCCGCTGAAAATACAAGATTTTATTTGTGCCAACATTTTTAAATAACTTAAAAAATAAAAGGCACCACGTATTTTGACCCATCCCATCTAGCCGCATATTTTATACCCTTGAGCAAGTTGAAATTTAGAGAGAGTGTACCTGAATTTGCGCCTAGGGAGAGTGGTAAACCACTGGGTGGAAACACTTAAGTACACCCAGTTTAATTTGAACTCTGGACTCTTGAGTTAAAACAAAACATAAAAAATCAAGTTAAACAAAAAGTAAAACTTTCATCTTAAGGAAAGCTCTCCAACGATTAACAATATTTAATTAAATCAAGTCAAATTAAATCTTCATACTCTCTAAACGATGATTTCTAAGGGTTAACTTGCCAAATACCAGGTCTGAATGTTGCACTTATTCAACAGCAACTATAAAAATATTGCGCTCTTAATCTCAAACTTGACCTGCCTTGGTGGCGTAGATAGCTAACGCGCTGGTTTCGTGTTGAGCTAGACTGCTGAGTACGGGGAGATTGAGGTACGTATCTCGGTCAGATGTTTCCTTGAATGGTTTTCCACTCTCTCCCCACATAAATGCGGGTTCACTTTCTCTTAATTCAACCTTACCAAATCCTAGCCCATTAGCTCGATTAGCACTTAAGACAACCTGAACGAGTAGTAAGTCGTGGCGTTAAATGAATAAATAAAATTAATTTCAAACTTTGACTACGGGTTAGAAAGGTATTGAAAGGTTCGAGGCCATTTTTGTTGACAAAATATTTTCATGTTTTTATTTTATTTTTTGTTTGAAGAAAGCTGTATTCACAGTGGTAGACTCTCCTCTCGTCTACAATCTACACTTTTAGGTTGATCTTACAGTGGACGCAATACAGCTAATGACGTATTTCAAATGGGAGCTCCTGATTGATAT
>CABFOW010001936.1:48477-85528 GCA_902141385.1 Timema californicum
AAACACGGCTACGGTGAAAACAACGCCTAGACTTCATATGACGGGGGGGATTGTGGTTCGAATCCTGATTGGGTGCATGGAAAGTGGTTTTTCCAATATTGTTTTCCATTCTCCCTTCACTCTATGGTGGGTACGCTTCCTCTAAATTCAATCTTAATCATCCTTGACCCATTAGCAGTATTAGTGTACATACGCGTTTAGCCCGAACGGGTAATAAAACGCGGTGCTAAAAATAATATTTACAAGTTAAAATCATGTAATAGTGGTCTGGACATTCGTTGATTTGCTCAGTTATTCTTATTATCTAGTATATGTTTTATAATGTTTGTAATAATGTTATCTTTAGGACGTAATGGTTTAAGATGGCTGCTAAATAATTGTTGTTGATTAGTTTATCAATATTCAAGCGTAACATTTTCATTTTGATAGTCATACAAATTTGTACTGAAGAAAATACAATAGAACTTAGATAATCCTGACTAAATGAAAGGAAGTGGGATGGAGGTGGGGGAAGAGATAGCTCAAATTAATGAAAATAACAGATCAACTGTAAGGGAATTTTAAATAAATGGTACAGTACATGCAGCAGAAAGAAATTATGCATTTATTTTGATCAGGTCGTTGATTATATATTAAGTTTCTTAAAACAACTATTCTAATAAAATTTAAGAATCAATTAAACTGAAAGTGAATTGGATGGTCCTTTGGTCCTAGATAAATTGAACAAGTAGCACTTGAATGTGGACGGAGTTTGAAAAATCTTCAGATTTTCTTTTGTGAACTTTTGGTACTAATTTATTTTATCATATTTTTTGTGGGATTTAGTTTTCAAGGTTTATTAACAAATGATACTAAGGTCACCATCTATTGGAGCGTTTGTGCCTACTTAATAAAACAAATTAGTTTTTTATTTAGAAATATAGTTAATGCATAAATAGATATCTTTATAAGATAAAAAAATAGGTTGCAACTTTTACACTTTAAAATATTCAAGAAAAAGTCAGATTAGCTATATTTTTAATGACGTTTCACTCTGAATGTATCAGTTTTAAGATCACATTTAATAGGAAGAAGTATCAACATATCCTTCCTTAAACAATTAGTTAGTCTTTAACACGGTCACCACAAAAAATTATAAAACAATTGAGGATTGTTTTAGTAGTTTTGATGCTTCATACTCGTTATTGTCATAAGAAATTTCTCAGTTTGATTTTGGTTACTTACATTCAAGTAGGCGGTGCACTTAAGCTATAACCGTAATACATGTAAAACTTTCTTTGAGCACTTCTCTCACACTAGCAGTCCTAAATATACAGTGCAGTTCTAATATGAAGATACTTTGTCAACAGCTGGGAAATTCAGTAGATCTCCTTACACGTATTCATTTATCAGGTCATTTAATATACAGGTATCACCATGAGTACCAACCGGCCCCGTGGTATACGAACCTAGGGGTCCCAAATTCAATTACCAGCTGGTACCTTGGGTACTTTTCCCTTAAGGCAAATGATCTAAACAGTCATCAGGGTTTGGTTAATTAGTCTTGATTTAGGTTAAAGCTTACCCCGGCTTCACAACTTCATAATAACTATCATCATAGTCTCGTTAAAGGGTACGATGTGAGTGTAGACAGCCTCCTATGGATAGGGATGCGACAAAAATATCGATACTTTACTAATATCAATATTTTCCTTTTGATACTAGTATTGTACTTGATACTTTTACTGATATTAGTACTCACACTCCGGTATCGGATCGGTATAGAAAGAAACAACTTTTTTGTTATCTTCACTCATTCTTGAATTAAATGTTTAATATGGTTAAAGAAGTTTACAAGATAGGTTTAAAAAAAAAGGTATTACTAATTATATTTAGCTATTATATAACTTTCTATCAGCTACATTTTCATAGACATTTGAAATCTGGTATGGTAGAACCTTTTATAATATCCATTATACAAAACTATCTATCATACCTTCAAAGTTCCAACATATAACATAGAGATGATAGACCTAAATGTAATAAATTATGGTTAAATCATGATAATTTTCAGAGTTTAATTAAACATGAATATACAATTATTATTATTATCATGCAAAAGTTAAAATTATCACTTGATAAAAACTATTTTTTTCGAGATTAAAATCTCGATACCGATACTTACTGCTATCGATACTTTTATTTCGATACTAGTACGATATAAACATTTTCCTTCCGATACTTTAAATGAGTGCAGTATTGATACTTTTCTTTCGATACCACATTCCTACCTATGATGTACCCTGGGCAACGCTCTGTGCTACCAGAATGGCTAATAGTCTACATATAAGGGGACTAAGCCTGAATGTCAAAGTCCCTCTCACTCAAATGTACCGTACGATATAAAAATACCATCAATAGTTTCAAACCCATATATAATATAGTACCAGTAAATGTTAATAATGTTAACAAAACATGTTTGTATGTTATAAAAAGCTCTTTATGTGAACATTTGATTGAAGTTATTATCTTGATCGTCTGAATAGCTGAGTGTTTGAAAATATAAAACCCTATTTTAATTAATTGTATGCATATGATGACGAGGGATATTAACATGCAATGAGGCCAGAAGCGCAACTTTTTTGACGAATAAGACGGTAGATTATAATATTAAGGATTGCACGAACGGCCACTTGGAAACAAACGTTAAATATAAAGCAGCGAAGCAGATTTTTTTTTTCTATTCATCCATTAGCGTTTAGACAAGCAAGGTTATTTTGTAGGTTGTGAAGACTGCCTATAGTGGGTCAGACTGAC
Organism: Timema californicum; assembly: GCA_902141385.1. Classification (NCBI taxonomy): domain Eukaryota; kingdom Metazoa; phylum Arthropoda; class Insecta; order Phasmatodea; family Timematidae; genus Timema; species Timema californicum. Next base: position 51,274 of record CABFOW010001936.1, read on the forward strand.
AGGCCATACAATTCTTGCATGTGAGGAGAGAGAGGGGGGATGGAGAGATCGAAAACAAAGGAAATTTGGTTATCTTGCCAACGAGTGCGAAGTGAGGATATTCCTTCAAGTTCTCTCTCAAACGCGCGGCTTCATCCAGCCAGTTTCATTGTGATTTATCTTGAGAGAGAAGCCAGAATAAACAGAAGTAGTACGTGCAACAGTGACACATATAGTCTAACTCATTTAAAAAATAAGTTTGAACAAAAATATATATTTATATTAGAAATATTTTTTTTATAAATCGATCGATAAAAAAGTATCCGTATCGATGGGCACATGGATTAAATGCCAGGCTTGTTTAATATTAAATTATTGACATCATTAGTAGGCCTAGGGGCCTAATGGTATTGGCCTACAGGAGTTCATACACAGGCTTCCATCTAAATATATTTGAAAAATTATATATGGACAAAAGAATCGAACCCAAGACGATGCTTTACCACTGTCCCTAGGTAGCTCAGTTTTTAAGATTTGGCACGCTAAGACAAAGGTACAAAGTTGAACCCCCAATGCGCATATGTAATTTTAAAACTTTATTTAAATCATAAAGTCTGGTTTTATATTGATGAGGATGTCGGGGTTCAAATCCTGGACGGATTTACTGGAAGTGTTTTTCACTCGCCATTCACGCAAATGCGTGCACATTTCCTCATCTCTACCTCACTACCGTGGTTAAATATGAATAACCTGGGATGAAAACCGGAAGAATATTCAATGGATAGCTTGCGATTGGGATGAAACGAGCGATTGGGATGAAATAGTGGCAATTAGTTGATATTAAACATGATCATTTGCATGTAAATTCAGATTTTAGTGACATCCAAGGATCGATTTGACCGTGGTCGTTTTGACTGCTCCACCAACTTTGATATTCAGAATCTCGTTCTAATATAGCGTATTAAATAACCATTGATGATCATATCCAGGATGGCTGAGTTGATAGATCACTAAATGTGTTAAACTAGATCCTGGATAGCTGAGTTAATAGATCACTAATTGCGTTAAACTAGATCCTGGATAGCTGAGTTGATAGATCACTAAATGTGTTAAACTAGATCCTGGATAGCTGAGTTGATAGATCACTAAATGTGTTAAACTAGATCCTGGATAGCTGAGTTGATAGGTTACCAAACATGTTCAACTGCATTACTAAGGCTCAAAACCACATCCAAATATTTTTAAAATTTGTTTTACAGAGTCGATCCATTAGAATGTCATCTAAAAATACGTTTTATTTCATTGTCTAATTTATCTAATTACTGTTTTTTAGACTTTTGCTTATAAAAAAGTTAACATGCCTTATTTTATAAAAAGGGGGAAAAATTAGACGTTTTTACGTGCCTCAGTGATAAGATTACATTGCATTCAACATGAACATATAAATTTGATTTTGCCAACATAATTAAAATAATAAGAACTGTTCCTGAACAAATTCAACTAAAGCTAATTTGTTTTTAAGTTTATTTTCTAATTAAAAAAAATTAATAAAACATATGCTGTGTAAACGGTAGATAATACACTATCGCAGGAAAAATCAAGAGTATAAGTCTTGAAGGGTCAGGATGTCGTCGACCTAGGCACCAAAAGACAAAAACCAAAACGATGCGAAGAGTAGGAGGGAAGGAAGGTGGAAGGGTGAGAAAAAGAAGAAAAGTCGACATTTATAATCATTATTTGCACATCGCGTCAGCTTGCCCTGGCATCTTTGAGGGGGAGAGTGGTGAATGGGGGAGAACAGATTTGTAAAAATTCTTGGGGGGGTGTTGAGTTATCCTGAGGGGAGGGGAGGAAAAAACACGTGACTCAAGCGATTGTCTTCTAAGGGCCAGGGTATTGTTTTCTTATGATGTTGGGTGAGGATGAAAGGTAGGGAGGGTTCTTGGGCAGTGGCGCATCGGGCAGAGATAAAGCAAGAAACAAGTTAAATGGGAAAAATATTAAGATACCAGGAATCTACTTAAATAGATATATAATTAATAACTGGACATAAAGAATATAAATGTTATATAAATCCAATACTGTGATCACGCGCACTAAGAAGCAATAGACTGAATTACAGGTGACAAGGGTATCGAAACTTATAAACTTGGATGGGTGCATTAGAAATTGTTTTCCACGAGCTATTTACCACTGTGATCTCTCCATATCTGACCCTGATGTGAACACATTAAAAAACATAAAAAAATCTTCTTTGTCCATATTTCTTATGTCGTTAGTAATTTTGGTGAAAAACATAATTATTGAAAAATAAGATTTTTTACGCTAAATAGCTGTCCTTAAATTACGTAAAGGCTTTTAAAAATGATTTTGCTCCCCCCCTCCCCCCCATTATTCCTCTCACTTCCTTTTTTTAAATTGGAAAATTAGATAATGTTTATGGTTTAATTATTTTTAAACAGGAGAATTGAAAACAAAGCAAGTGATAGTAAATTTTAGATTACTTTAATTGCAGTAACTAAATGAAATATAAGTGAAATTTTATAAGTCATATACTCCACCATGGTTCGGATTCCACGTTAAACTGTAGGTCCTTCATTTCATCTCACAATCACCCTACCATTACACATTAGCGTAAGTGCGTATAACCCGAACGGGTAGTAAGACGCGGTGCTAATAATAATAATATAAGTCATATATTTACTTCCCTACAATTTTTTTTAAGATTTAGCCTAAATAAAAAAAACCTTACGTAAGATGGCTTCTGACCTCTCCTCCCGTTGACCACCCCACTCCCCAACAACCCTTACGTAATTTAACGACGGCAGTTCTTGTGGCATATGGCAATCTTTCATGGAAATGGTACGATCTAACCTTGTACCTGGCTTGATTTTACGGACGTGGCACGATTTAACCTTGAATTTTGAATGTTTACGGCCGTAGTATGATTTAACTTAGCACATGACACGCTTTTCGGATATGGTATGATATCTCGGCTAGGGGAATTTTATAGCGTAAACTAAACAAACCCAGCCTGACAATCTAATCTCGTAATAGTGCTCGTAATGAGTGTGGGCGGAAAACATGGTGTCGTGAGTAATGACATCGAGGGAGTTGCGTGAAATAAAACGTAACATTGAATGTAAGTTAAAACTAAACGAACCGGTAGAGCTCAGAATTATCTCCAGGGACGGAAAGGTCATTATGTTCATTACTTGATTTCCCCTTTCACTCCATAGACCAGGAAGGACGAACCTTTTTGAGAGTGCGGGCTTAATTTATCGATAACTTCCGGTGAAATTATTTTGCGTGTTATTGGAATTTTAGGCTGAAAAATTAAATTTTGAAGTATTTCATCATCAATATTAACTATTAATCAGATTGAAGGTATTATAGATACAAAACCATAATTTTACCGGTTTTTCTCTTATGGACGTGAAACGTGGTCTCTCTAACTTACATGACGAAACAAAATTTAGACTGTTAGAAAAAAAGGTGCTTAGGAAGTTACTTGGTTCAAAAAAAGGACGAGGATATTGGGAAGTAGGTGAGGCTACGTAGTGATGAGCTAAATACATGGTACTCATTACAAGACATTGTCAAGATAATAAAATCTCATTTATTACAGTGAGCAGGACATTCAGCGTATATGGGAGAAGCTAGTCTTGTTCTGGGTATTGACTGGTAAACCCCTGGAAAGAGACTATTGGGAAGATCTAGACGCAGATGGAAGGATAGCATTAGTTTTTACCTGAAAGAGATAGGATGTAATGAGGTGGATTGGATAGTACTAGTTCAAGATAGGGATATGGTGTAATGAGATTGAATGGATAAAACCAGCTCAAGATAGGGATAGGTGGCGTACTTGTTACGTTAATTTTTTATAACTTATTTTCAGCCATTAATATATTGAAATTATAGAGGAGTTACTAAAGGATTAGACTTTTATTGCGTTGTAAATTCCTTAATATTTAATATATCAAGAATTATGCTTTACACTGTTGATATAATAGAAGGAATGGTATATTTAACACACTACACTTGATTAAATTAATTATAATGTAAGTATATCTTGAATGCTTGACAAATAGTATTAGTACTATATTATAAATAAAGTCTTCCCCGAGCGCCACAAGGTTCGCTTGGGTCCTACCGGACTTTTAAACAAGAGTGTCCAGTTTTCTCGGTCCGACCCTCCTTAATATCTCGGTCGGACCGCTATTTACTCTTCATTACTTTCCTACCCTTATTCACCTTGTTTGAATTTGCACCAATGGGAACGTGGAAAATTCAAACTGTGAAGAAGGTACTCGAAGCTTTTTTGTTTCCCCTTCCTGACGGTTAGGCCACCAACTCAGTTTCATCATCTTGTTGACCTGACCCTCCCTATGTCCCCCAGAAAAAGGATTCAAATCAACTGTCGTTCTCTAAATATTAAAATATTACAAATAAAATGTTCTCACATTTTTGTAAGTGCGGCAATGCACTTTCAAGTTCCTAATTCCATTGAGTAAGTACGTAAGTAATGAATGTATTATAACGATTACATATTATTATTATTTGTATTACTAAAAATACTACACAAGTAGAAAAAAAAGTTTTTCTTGCGTGCCCGAGTTTTACTACCTATCTGAACAATCAGCAGAAAAATAGTGTAAATAATTCTTAGTAAACCTGTTTGAATTGTTATGACAATTTATCAAATCACAGAATAATTGGGAAGTTATGATTATCATATAGTAGACCATCACCATTGTTTATTATTATAACAAGGGTTCTCTAGTAAAAAAAAAAATACTGGGGCAACAGCAGTGAAATCTGCTTACTAAGAAAATAATCTCACGCACCTCTTGCCTTACTGGCAGGCCCTGCTTTAGGCCTTATACAAGATTTTATGTAGGGATAAATGTACACTAAAAATTTGGAGAGCCAACTTAGTTCAATTTATGGGTTTGACAGCCCAAGGCTTACAAGTAGATTTTCTGCAAACTCTCACCTCTTTTATACTGTACTTATGTGGTGAAGGATAAAGTTTCTATTTGACAAAACAAAATAATAGTAAAGGAATAGAAAGGTGTTTTTAAATCAGTCAAAACAAACATGTTTTAACCATGGGTATTCACATGTTATCATGGTGTCTACTCAACTAGATCAATGAAATCTCCGCCCCTGATTTCCCCTGATTATTTCCTAAAATTCCCAACTAAAACGTATGTCCTTCTAACTCGCCCCGGCCACCCTAGTTTTTAGATTAATCTTTTTTTTATGAATAATAATAAGTCTTAAAATTTAAATAAACATGTTTAAAAAAAGTTGTATTAACATTGTTTACAAATAATTAAAAATATATTAGACAGCTACAAAAAAAATGACAGATTGAATCACATAATTTACTGATTTAATTATTATATTTCATATATTGAGTAAAACAACATTTTCCCAGTTTTTTTTTGTAACTTAACAAATTCCCAACTTATTCCCATTTACCCCCGGTCACTTTAAATTCCCGACTAATTCCTGCTTTCCCTGATTTTACCAGACGTTAGACACCTGGTTATTGAAAAAATACTACACAAATTCTTCAATTTTTTTTAGTTTATTCGAATAATCCTACCCTTGTTTATGGAAACTAGGACATTTTGTGCTCCGCGTTATACTACTCGTTCAGGCTATCCGCATATTTACACTGATGGAGTAAGGAAGAAGATTAAGAGTAGATGCACCCGCATTTTGGTGGATGGATTATGAGAAAACCGTTTAGAAAACACTAGTATACACCCTGCTGAGATTCAAACTCTGATCTCCCCATGAAAGGAAAACCAAACTACATGATACCTATTCCTTCACCTACGTGCCCACTGATGCCGGTGTCAGTAGGTCCTGTTAGCTTAAAAGCTGAATGCTGATGTGTTAACACATTCACCTTAACTAACAAATAAACCAACAATAAATTGATCTGAGACTAATACACTTTAAAGTGTTTCAATTTTTTTATTGTTCAATAAATGCATAAAATGTTGTTGAGTGGTTCTAATATTTTATAATAGTTTTGTTTTTATGTAGTTGATATTTTGTGTCATCAAATACATAATACTTCCACATAGTTATATCCATTCAATCCATATTTTTACTTGATACAATTTGAATAGCCAAACACAAAATTTCACGCCCAATCTCTTTCCGACACAATATTGAGTGAAACGTCCAACATCCCTAGGGCAAGAAACATGAACTCTTAGAAATTCCTCCATCGTCGCGCATGACTTACAATTTGCCTTAGAGGTATGAAACTATAAAGGTGATTACTGTGTGTTTGCAGAAAGAATATTGAACCTTGCAGCTTCACGTTGCTTGGACGTTTAAAACGGGGGTTGTATAGAAACGGAAAATAAATGAATATATAATTTATATGAGAGATTTAGACGTGTTTTATCTTTTCCCCAGACTTAAGAGTATTTATCACCCGTCCGGGATACACGCATATTTAAACTAATGAGGTAGAGATGAGGAAGGTAGAATTTTAAAGAAAGTGTAACAGTAATTTCGTGGAGAGAGATTGGGAAAAAATGTAGGGAAATAACTCAATACACCCGGTTGGGATCCGGAAAACGACTTCACTCCCCTACCTCCACCCGTACATTGGCACTGGCAAACCAGACAAAATGAGATTCATGACATTGTCCTCGTGATCACAATTAGATGTAAACAGAGTTAAGAAGTGATTCAGACGCTATAGAAACCCCTTCCGAGATTATATGGTTCGAACCCTGGTGTGGATGAAGCTTAGTATACAAGTGGTGCAAAAGAAAATTAGTCAAAGTTCAAAGTTAGTACGTAATTTTAAGGCAAAAATATACTTCAGAAATATTTTAAAATTATTATTGTAGTTAATAAGAGGCTTATATTTAATTTTGTACTCCCACTGGTGTGCAATTTTAATTAACAGTTAACGATGTTACATTTAAAAAAATGTAATTACAGTAGCATGCCCATTTAAACTAATTTTCAGCCGTATAGGGTATTAGGAAATGACCTAACTTGTAAATCTATGTAATAATTAATGCTGGATATGATGTTTTTGTATAGATAAGGGTTGATTTCTCTTTAACCCTTCGTTCGATTTTCTTCTTCAACGAAATGTATATGTATGGAGGTATAAAGAACAACTGTGCCAAGTTTATATTAAATCGGTTAATGCGTTAAAAAACTATATTGAGACATTTCCACTAAATACAGAGGAACAAATGAAAATCGACGGAGTTAAAACGGAAAACTCGTTTTACTCGTTCAATAAATTAAAGCACACTATTATATGTTCGTTTTTACACTCTGACAATATTTTCTAGATTGCCTATACAGGGAGCAAATGAACGAGCAAGCAAGCAAAAGTTTCCCAGCTCAGCTTGTTTTTTCTTGTCACCTAAGCAAGCATGGTGCCCCCCAAATCTTGGGACCCTGTGTGGCCGCACCGTTTGCACACCCCAAGGGTGGCCCTGGATGTTACCTACACTTCATGCGTGGTAAATTAATCTAGAATTTACAATGTTAATAGAATTCAATTTTGTTCAGAAAGTTTTTCAGCTATAACAGTGAAACAAAAATAATAGCTTGAAAAATATTTCAAAAATTGTTTCTCAACGCAATAAACATTCATTTTTAACTTTAAGTAGTTGTTTATATACACCTTTTTGAAAGTAAAGTTGGGTTATTAGAGTGTTTTATGAAAATATACCGAAGAAAACTACCTGGAAAATAAAAGCCAGTGGAACAATTTGTCCCTCTAAAAATAAAAATAAAAATGTTATTTATAAATTTGAATCAATGCTGTCCTGTCCTTTGGATGAATTACTATTTGCATAACTGCTATACCCTAAATTTGAGGTAGAATTTTAAATACTATATTACTGGAGATGCTACACACACAGAACCTACGAGTACTGCTAAATCAACCGAATAAACAAAACCATCACAGCCGATTGTGTACGACAGGAAGTTGTTTTCAATAGGGCCGTTATTGTGCTACGACCCACTGTGGTTGGTACGCGAATTAAATGTCAGGCTTATACAAGCCTCCAGTCACAGGAGGTTGGGGCTCAAATCCAGACTGAGTTGTTGAGGACAATTATTTATCCTATATGCACTCTGCTTCCACGCAAATGGGGGTAAATTCCTTCTAGATTTCATCTTATTCATCGATATTCTATCAAAGTAATTAGGGGAAAAAACCCACTCTGGTTATTGGTAGCACTTTTGAAAGTGCCAAATTTTCTTAGGATTAGCTAATATATATTCCTGAAATATCTAGATCATAAGCAATACTTGATTAGTTGTCATATTTCAGTAATGACATCCATACATATATTAAACTCTTTACTTAGGATTGTGTATTAGTTTTAACATCTTTCTTAGTGTCAGTGATGCTTAGTGAAAGAAGGAGGTAGTGATGTATATATTTCTTTTGAAATATGTTGAATATAGAAATGAGAACTAAACACTAGATCGATGAGTTCTTATTCTTCTTATTAGTAACACGTCTTACTACCCGTTCAGGTTATACGCACTTACGCTAATGTATAATGGTAGGGTGATTGGGAGATGAAATGAAGGACCTACAGTTTAACGTGTGATCCGAACCACGGTGGAGGCCTGGGATTACTCAAATTCACAAGTTGTGATTAATACACGTCTGGTCAGAGGTGAAGGAAGGGTTTGGTAATCAGATAAATCTGTGCCGGGACCGAGGATTGAGCCCCGGACCCCCAGCATAGTTTGTTACTCCAGTGTTATATTTTGCTTTCAGAGATTTACACAATAAATCACGGGTCGGCAAACCTTTTGGGGCCCCGATAGACTTTTACATTTATAGAAGCTCCTGTGATCCCCCTTAGTTTCTCTATTTTACTCTTAACTATTTTTTAATATAAATCTTGTACTAATTCCTTAAAGCCAACATTTCCTCCAATACTTAAGTTACTGCCTTTATAGAAAATACATAAAATAAATAGAATGTACACTCCGTGTATCCTGAGAGGTAACAGTCTTTTATTGTCTGATTATTCTATGGCCCTAGCTTACAAGCTGCACCATAGTGGAACCAAGCAAGGTAACAGACTTACCTTGAGAGATTACACTATGGCTCTATCTTATAAGTTGTACCATAGTGGAATAATGCGAGGTAAGCCTGCCTTTACGTGATGGTATAGATTTATTACCAGATCGACTGAAAATTGCTACGTTATCAACCTTTTGCCGAACCGTGCAATAGATAATTAAACAGTATACGCAACTAGGAACAATTATAACTATTCATACGCCTAGCCTTTACGTGATGGTATAGATTTATTACCCGATTGACTGAAAATTGCTACGTTATCAACCTTTTGCCGAACCATGCAATAGATAATTAAACAGTTTACGCAACTAGAAACAATTATTACTATTCATACACCTAGCCATCAGTGTAAATGATTTGTATACTTGTATTCACTGGCAACAAAAAATTGTTCCAAAGTATTATGTTAATTTTTTAGTGGTCAGCATTGACTAACCTTTTACGATACTTTTAGTATTAGTTTATAGATGTTGTTAAGTCTACATTATATATCAAAGATGATATTACGTGACTTTAAGTATAGCCTACATTTATGAAAGCAGTTTTATAACTATCATAATTCTCAAATACTGTCCTTCCTACTAACCTAGGCCAATACATTTATTTACTGAAGCAACATTTGATTTATGCTGAGCACAATTTTGTTTTCCCCTTTTAAAAATGACAACATACTGACATTAACTCGCGTTTACTCTCATCCCACCTTAATGATAGCTTAAATATATATACAAATTATAGTTTTAAAAAACTTACACATGTTTTGGAGCAGTAATTTTTTCAAATTTTGACAACAGTTTTAAAGGTTAGCTATTTTTTGTTTGTTTTTTAAATTGGATTTGCTTTAGCTCTAAGTCTCTTTCTATATCAGACTTACCTTGAGAGATTACACTATAGCTCTATCTTATAAGTTGTACCATAGTGGAATAATGCGAGGTAAGCCTGCCTTTACGTGATGGTATAGATTTATTATCCGATCTACTGAAAATTGCTACGTTATCAACCTTTTGCCGGACCGTGCAATAGATAATTAAACAGTATACGCAACTAGGAACAATTATTACTATTCATACGCCTAACCATCAGTGTAAATGATTTGTATACTTGTATTCACTGGCAACAAAAAATTGTGCCAAAGTATTATTAATGAAAGCAGTTTTAGAACTATCATAATTCTCAAATACTGTCTTCCCTACTAACCTAGGCCGATACATTTATTTACTGAAGCAACATTTGATTTATGCTGAGCACAATTTAGTTTTCCCCTTTTAAAAATGACAACATACTGACATTAACTCGCGTTTACTCTCATCGCACCTTAATGATAGCTTAAATATATATATATATATATACAAATTATAGTTTTAAAAAACTTACACATGTTTTGGAGCAGTAATTTTTTAAAATTTTGACAACAGTTTTAAAGGTTAGCTATTTTTTGTTTGTTTTTTAAATTGGATTTGCTTTAGCTCTAAGTCTCTTTCTGAGTTGTTCCGACTATAAATGCGAGAGTGGATCACGCAATATACCTTGAGTCAAGCAGGATTTGAAAGATAGTGGGGAAAAAAAGAACAGCGATATATAATGCAAGGCTTTTATATGTAAAAAGACAAATAAAAAGAAGACGGAAGATGAAAGAGTAATTATTTAGTTGGGGACTGGCTCGGCCCGGTTCGGGCTCGTCCGTCGGAGGTGTTGAAGGAACAGGTATACATGTGCTGCTATAATGACGGTACAGTCCGTGTCCGTGCAACTCTACCAATATAAACTTCTGGACCAACACGCAGTGCTTCGGAATATCGTCCGGCATCTTCTTGCGTAATGGACGTGCATGATTTAACATTAGATTTCTAAGTAATTTTCCAATACTAATAAATAAATAAATTTTACATTTTTGAATTAACACTTAAAATACATTTTTTTAATCACCGTGTCTTACTGTCAGTTCAGGTTATGCGCATATATGATAATTAGTCCAATAGATTAGGGATGAATGAGGAAGGAAGCATCTTAGAAGTAATTTACCCACATTGGAAAGTGGGAAACCATTAAAAAAAAACCTCAGTAAACCTTACTGGGATTCAAACCTTAATCTCCCCTTCAGCATCAAGCCAGTAGAATACGAGAATGACGCCTTAGACCATCATGCCACTGAAGTGGGTACCTAGGTTATTAACGACTTGATCTGAGGCAGAGAGATGATAAGGTAGATTAGAAGAAGTGTGTCTGCATTAGTGTGAATCTAATGAAACAACCAGTGATAAATCACAACCGTATTTGCGTTGAGAGAGAGGGAGGGAAACCACTAAGTTAAAAAAAAATCAGCATACCCAGCTGGGATTAGAAACCCTAACTCCTTGACAGTGGAAAACTAAATTAAACTCGACTAACGCCTTTGTTTGGGTTCTTTTGAAGATTAATATAAACTTATATTTTAGTGTGCTAAATGTTCGTAAAAAGTGGGTAGGCCTTATTATGGAGTGTGAATAGACATAAAGGAGATATATATAAATCACATCTTGATCCTGAATAAATAATGAAGGTATTCGAAAAAAATAGTACTAATAATAAAAGTTTTTACTAAAAATATTATTATTATTAGCACCGCGTCTTACTACCCGTTCGGGTTATACGCACTTACGCTAATGTGTAATGGTAGAGTGATTGTGAGATGAAACGGAGGACCTATAGTTTAACGTGGAATCCGAACCACGGTGGAGGCCTGGCATTCCCCACATTCACAATATGTCTTGTCAGAGGTGAAGGAAGGGTTTGGTAATTACTAAAAATAAATTTTTGTTTTCTAAAAATTATAATTGTTTATGTTTTCAATTAAAAGTAGATCTAACAACCACGTCAGTAATGTATTTGGTGCCCAGACCTCTGAGACCCAGTATAGTAACATTATCACTATCCAGCCAGTGTGTCTGTCACTATAATCTGATACAGAACATACACAATCTTGTCATTGTAGAGAAATGCTCTAAACGATATCAAACCCAGACATTTTGTTTCCAAGGGCAGCAACACTATCACTATCTGGCCAGTGTGACAGTCACTAGAATCTGATCCACTGGTTGAACCGACATCACGTCACCTTGTGATGGTAGAGAACCGCTCTAAACAGAACCGCGGGGGTTCCGGGCTGGAGAGTAGGATCCTGACCCTAACCTAACCCAAACCCTGCTCCCGATGCTGCTGACTAGCTGACATTGTGGCTGAGGAAAGGAACATGCAGTGGGTGGAGCAAGGACGAACCTTTCCTTCTTCTGCAGACTTGAGAACAGTCCCAGGATCATTAAACTGGTCACCTCACTGGCAACATCACAGGACGCAAATGTATACACGAGCTATTATATGTTTTATTTACCGATTCATAAACTATATTATTAATACTAATATATACACTTGGACTTCCAGTGCATAATTACTGGACTGAATGTGATATTTATTAATTATTTTGTACTATTTCAAGAATACAAATATCAAAATGTCAATACTAAAAATTAAGTAATTTCGAAACGCTAGAATTCAGTGATAGGTAGTTGGTTAATAATGGAATCATCCATTACCAAGAACTAATGATGGAATCTAAAATCAAGAACTTTTGGAACAATTGGATAACCCCATACATATTCCAACTAAATTAAATATATGGTAGTTGAAAACCTAGACCTTAACATGTAGTCAGGTTCGATACTCATGCCCTGGAGTCATTTTTCAACTATATTTAATTGAATTTAAAAAATACATTAGTATTTAAGTATGACTAACGCTTGTTGGCACGTCTACAAAGGCATTAATTTAATATTATTAGGATTGGTGGTGATAAAGAGGTTACAATTCGAATCATGGCCGGGTTTACTGAAGTAGTTATTCCTAAATGGTATACCCCTCTCCCTTTGTGAAAATGTGGAAACAATTATTCTAAATTATACCTTATTTACTCTTATCCCATTAGTGAAGTTAAATGTGGACAGCCTGAGCGGGTAGTAGTAATGTGTGGTGAAAAAAAAAATTAGGAATGGATGCTGGATCGTTTGTTCTTGATTATAGCTTTTTGCAATCTTTGTTCCACTGCGAGATAAATATTATACTGATATATTTGTACACTAGCCCCGCGGCTTCTTTGGTGCTGACTGACAGCTCACAGCTGACTTCCGACAGTCAACATTTAGGTATATACCTACACTATGACTGTCAGAAGTGACAGCTGCTAAACACATGTGTTTGCAGATCATCTGGTTTGGCGTAGGGATACGTAATTTGGTCCGGTAACTTTTTAAAGCTGTCAACTTGTCAGCTGTGAGCTGTCAGTCAGCACCAAAGAAGCCATGGGGCTACTGTAGTTTGACGCGACGCATACTAAATTGGCATCACAAACTTCCCGCCTTGGCCACCAGGACACCAGCAATACAAGCTTGGGAACCTCTGCTCTGGAACATTTCAAGATGTAGAGTCTATTTTAATTGCGGGTGACTGTTCGAACAGGGTCTCGAACCCGTGCCAGCAGTCAGTGTATTCCCACCCTCTATTGAACTATAGTGTCCACCACCCTCCCTTGTTGAAGCTTCTTTACTCGCCCTTTTACAAAGGCTTATGGCTTTTAGAAATGGTTGATAACCATTATCTCGCCCCTGTTAGCTAGATTACACGTTTTAAATTAAAACAAGCTTACATAAAAATTATCAAACATAATTTTATACTATGGAATTAAGATATTAGAAAGTTATTATGAAGGAATCTAGCTCTCCCTTCTTAAACAAGGATCTGTATCAGCAGCCCATGACTTGTTGTACACAACCTTAAACCAGCGCAGCACGCTTAACAAAGGATCTCCAGGCATTGTAAGTTGTTATAATTACGATAAATAGGATTATGTAACTTCCCTAATATGGATATTCCTTGAAAACTATTAAGGACTCTACTTATAAAAGAAAATCCTTGTATTGACTTATTTCTTATGGGAATTACAGTTCAGACACTATAAACAAAACTAAGATTTCTTAAATCGCTTTAAAATGTATGTACCACAAGATACTCTGACTAAATTTACAAAGCCTGTTATAAAATAACTTTTATCTTCAGTCTTTATAGCATTTTACTAGTAATGTTATTTTATAGACCATACTATTGATTAAAAGTGACCATTGCATATTACAATTGCCGTATACATAGTAATATTAAAATAGTTTTAGTAACTTTTGTAACTGTCAGATAATGGTTTTCCTATCACGTCCCTACCATTATTCCCTAAACTCTTGGCCGTCATCTTATTAATGTGACAATTTGCGTAACGCGTCGTTGAGAAAAAGTTTATTTCACCTTTTTAAATATAGTTTTTAATTTATATATCTGTAAGATTGTTGCTGGTTTAGATCACTTAGGTGGTAGTTACCTGTTCGCCTTTTTTTTTTTTTATCTAAACGATATTTGAAATAACAAGTCATTAAAATAATTCTGGATGTCTGATAGTCTGTAATGAGCGTCAACAATACAATAGGTCACCCCTTTAGTAACTTGCCTAAATAATGCTAATTTGTATAAGATATGTTTCCAATCACTTACAAATAGTTTAATTATTGAAATGTGTCTATAGATTTATTTTGGTTAACATGTCACATATACGTATTTTGGATTTTTCTCAGTAAAAATTAGCATTCTAAGTACGGATTACTACCCCCGCCCTTTTTTTTTCAAATCTAAATAGGAACAACGAAGTTAAAGATAGACCACACATCAATTAAGTTTTTAAGTAAATGAAAGAATCTTATGTAACTTTCATTACGTGTTGAATTGAATAGTTTAATCATGATGGCCTGTTGGTCTAGGGGTAAGGTGTTCAATCCTCAGTCCCGGCACAGATTTATCTGATTTCTAAATCCTTCAAGTGTACAACCCAAACAGGTTGTAAGATGCGGTGATAATAATATTATTAATAATAAATTTCATCATTCACACATCAAGAGTTAATTTGAGCTATTAAAATTTATGTTAAACCCGGGTCGGTGGTTTAAGTGTCAGGCTTATCTAGTCTGAGATGACCATTTATTTAATCTCCGATTTTCAGGGAGTTTTTGGAATAATACAAATTTCCCGAATTGATTTTGCACTCGATTTATTAAATAATAATCAAAGCAATTTGAAATGCATATGGATTAAATATTTGTTTTAATAAAGTTGGTTTATATAAAAAGATTAATAGTAAAATATGGCAACATTGGACATAACCATAGCCGTCAGCAAGCATTTCTTCCTTTTACCTAATTTTCTTTTAATGTGTTACTCAAATAGTGCATAGAATTTTCTACTTTCATATACCGTAATTAATATTTATATATATTATGTGAAATCCTATATTTCTCAAATCTAAATCTTAGTTTTTCTATCGAATTTAGAATAAAAATTCGAATCTTTAAATATGTAAAAAAATGTATTCAAAGTGAAAATATTTAAAATTTAACTAAACAAAAATTTGTTTAAAGGTCACTTATAAAATATGTTTTGTTTGTCATGTATGTGACGTCATAAACAACAAATATAACAGTTTTTTTGTGTAAATTAATTATATTAAGACAATTATGGTTTTTTTGTTGTTGTAATTTTGCTTCTCTTCCAACTACACATATATATGATTCCTTTTACCAATTTGCAGAAAAAAATGTTGGATTTCAAGGTATTTCTTAGTAATAATTTTCAATGCAATTTCTTATAATTACTTTCATTCCAAAATAATGTTACATTACCTTACTACCCGTCATTGTTGGTTATACGTGTATTGAATATGTCAATTGGGGAGAGGGGGAATATAAAGGGGGAAGATAGGATTGAGAGCAAATGTTTACATTTGCGTGAAAGTATAAGGGAAAATAATTCAACTTTTTTGATACCATAAACTTTAAGGGCCCGGTCAATGGTCGTAGGAAGTGAAGAGTCGCTTCAGCGCCAGCCCCCAATTGACGGTAACTTAAGAAAGCAATAGTAGGGGGGGATAAAAGGGTCATTTGACCCCCCTGTGAAAGTTTGAAAATTTTAAAAAAATGAAAGTTTAAATTTTAGAAAGAAAAATATAACACTGATAAATTATACAATTTTTTAAAATCTTTTTACGCACAGACACCTCTCAAGTCGGGTCCACACGTGCGTTATTCGTCTACGCTTAACCAATTTTTGACATGACTCACGCAAGTGTGGAAAAAATATTCGTTTTCATGTACTAATATTTGTCGTGCATAGCGAGTAGCGAACATTGTTCCTCATAGAGACGTTAGTCTACCACAAATCAAAGAATACTAATAATCGCCTGAGAGCAGTTACTCCACGAATACTAAATATAGATTATGTGTGGACATCAGGAGTGGCGGAACATTGGGGAACTCTGCCCCACTGGACATAGTTTGCCCCTCCCTGTGATAAATTCCCCTTTAGATATATTTCAAATCCTCTGATAATATTGAATATGAAGATGAAAGATGTCCTCAAATCAAACTACAAATGACTTCGAGATGTATTCTATTGTTCAAAATTTGCCGGAGAAATGACATTTTGAATAATTATAAGGCGAGGACCACCCCAAATAGCCTAGCTTCTGAAATAATTCAATTTTCAAAATTTGTTCGGTGGAAGACCACTTCAAAGATTGTCTTCTAGAGATCGTAAAACATTAAGGTGAGGATTTTTCTAAATAGGTTCGAGGGGCATCCAAATTTTAATTTTTTTTAGGTGAGTAACACTATTAAATGGCTTATAAAATAATATAATTTAAGTAAATCAAGGTGAATACTACTCCTTCTAGAGTGAACAATTTTTCAAAAAATTGTTGAAAAAGGGCCACCCCAAATAGTTTATAAAACCTATCTGATTTTAAAAAATTGGGGGAGATGACCATGGTTTAAAATATACATAAGATCAAATATTAATGAGAAACTATTAAATGGCTTTAAAGAGAAAATATATAACATTGTAAGTATCTATGTTAATTATAATTAGGGTGGCCTGGTGGTCTAGGGCTATAGTGTCAGACTTCTTTTCTGGGGGCTCGGGGTTCAATCTTCGGTCCCGGCACAGGTTTATCTGATTGCCAAACCCTTCCTTCACCTCTGACAAGACGTATATTAATCATAACCTGTGAATGCGTGGAATTCCAGGCCTCCACCGTGGTTTGGATTCCACGTTAAAGTGTAGGTCCTTCATTTCATCTCACAATCACCCTACCATTACATATTAGCGTAATAGCGTACAACCCGAACGGGTAGTAAGACACGGCGCTAATTATTATTATGATCCCCCTATTAAAATGATCTGGATCCGTCCCTGGATTTATGGAAAATAGGTTTCGAGCATACCATCACCAAATAATCTGGTCTGGTTTGACGGAGACTGGAAGCTCTGTGTTTGAATCTCAGCCGTGTGGGTTGAGAATATAATTTATTGAATTATTTTCCCTTATCCCTCCACGCAAATGTAAACATTTGCTCTCAATTCTATCTTCCCCTTTTCTAATCCCCCTCTACCCAAATGACATATTCAATACGCGTATAACTATGACGGGTAGTAAGGTAATGTGAATTTATTTTGGAATGAAATTTATGATAAGAAATTGCATTTAAAACAGAACCAATATCTAAAGAATAAAATTGATTCATTTTCGAGTGGATGGAGTATAAAGTGCTCACCAAAATGTTTGTAAAGCTACATTTACACAATCAAGAAACGCTTTGCTTCCATCTTATAAAATAAAAATAAAATGGTAGCTACCACTGGAACTAGTATCTAGTCAGGTAAATCAACAACGTTGTCCGATGAAGCACGGACGCCTTGCTAAACGTTGGCTCTTGCGTTGAAGGAGGAAGGAATGCAGAGTGGATAGTTGCTGGCCGGCCAGAAGAAGACGACAGAGAGATTGGCGAGTGCGAGAGGAGAACCGGTCTCGGTGGCCCGGAGGCTGAAGGAAGTGTTGCCCGGTATACACAGGAGGGGGAGGGGGGTTCTATGCCCTGAACTCTGGGCCGACCTCGTGCCCCGCACACTGGCCACGACAAACTTGCATCAGGTGTACACTAGACACACAAAGTTTATATCCATTCACCGTTTCGGACAAGTGTAAAAATCAGGAAAATGGAACTTCTTACCAATATCTTGAGTGCTCTCGTAGTTTACCCTTTAGTCTGGAATAGCGACACTATATTCTCTGTTTGGATGTATTTTCCTCAAGATTAGGTTAATTTCTGATAAAAGGTATGTAAACAAATCTCTTTCATTCTAAGAAGAATTATTGTATAATTTTCAAAGTTAGGTTATTTCAGAAAATAAAAACATATTTTGCTACTGTCAACATTGATGACATATTATTAGTATTATTTTACAAGTATTATGATAGGCACTTTACTTCAAAAGTGATAGTTTCAGAACATATTAATTGACGTATGGATATGTGAAAGTAGTTCTAGTAACTTTTAATGCTGGCAGGTAAGGTTTATCCTATGAAAATTGAACTGTAACAAACTTTTTCTGCCCTAAATCCTTCCTCCTTCCTCCTGGTAGGTCCTTTAATCGACTAGAATAGTTAGGGTGGATCCTCTTAAGAAGTTTTCAGAGGTTTTGGGAGTTGAATCGTGGCTGAGGACTTTTTAGATAAGCATTAGTAGGTAATCCTGGTAGAATAACATTAATTATACAAGCTTACAGTTTTTTATTACGTTCAAGGTAAACTGCTTAATCCAACGCGTAGAAATGAATGTTTATAAGGGGAAGGGTACACACATTAGCGTGTAAAGAGAGTTGAAAAATCAAAATAATAATTCGTTTATGGAAAAACTACCTCAAATTCACCTTGCCGAGATTCGATCCTAAACCTTTGTTACCAGTGATTCGATTTATTATTAATCTAACGCCTTAAGCTGAGTGACTAGCGATGAGGGCTTAAGTGTCAAATCACCCACACCTAAAGTGAAATTTATTTAGAGCTAGTTACCAAAAATTAAGTAGCCTATCATTATAAGATACGCATTAGTGGCAATGCTTGTCATATTTAGATAATCTATAACGGGTTAGGTATTTAAGTTGAGACACCATAGTTTTCCGTAAACAAAGAATTTTAGAAAAAAATTGCTTCATACAATTATTTTTTTTTCAAGGAGGAAAGAGAACAGCACTAGCTATTTTTGATTTGGTAGACGTCTTCAAGGTTATTTCAAGATCCACTTTGTATTTTAGACAAAAATCTATAGTTATTTTAACAACTTTATCATACGCAAAAATAACAACTTTTGCCTGAAACTTTTTAATGCCATCAACTTTTCAAGATAATTTATATTAAATTTTCTATAATAATCTCTAACTAAAGAACGTTTTATTACATTAAAAGTGTAAAGATGTTAATGGACAAAATTTTGAACATTTATTAAAGTAATTTTATAAATAATATTGCAGCTGATATAATAGAGAGCACGTAATGAAATACAAAGTTATTGAATAAAAAGTACTATCAAAAATACGAGTTAAGCTATCTTCAAAAATTGTTGTTAAAAAAAGTTTCAGCAAAAGTTTTTTTAAAGAAAATTCCGCTAAAGAATTATAGGTTTTCATTATAAAAAACAAAGTTGGCCGTGAAATAACCTTCAAGACGTCCACCAAATCAAAAATAACTAGTGATGTTTTCTTTCCCCTCCAAAAACAAAACAACCTTTATTTGAAACTTTTTTTTAAAATACTTATTTATCGTGATATTTTGGTGTCGCAAATTAAATGCCTCACCCGTTATATACGAGGTAAAATCCACTCACTGACTCAATGATAAACGTATTCACTCAGCCCATGGGCCTGGAAACTTAACTTTTGCTTTAGGTTTCTTTTAGGCCATAGGCTAGTTATAAGCCGGGGATTGAAGAAATTCAACTTCCATGGGATGAAAAAGAAGGGTTGAAAATGTTCAAAATTCACTTATGTGTATTTTGAGCCAACGGACATGAGAACCTTGAAGTTTAAAATGAAGGCTCCTTTCTAGAATTGGGTGAGCCTTATTGAGGGTTTTTCAAATTTCGTCCTCTAAGGAAGTGTATAAAGGAAAAAAGGGGTGGGAAATATCTTGTCATCCGATCTCAATTAAATTTGATATCTGGGGTTATTTGGATCGTGGGATACGAATACGGCATTAATTTAAGTTAAAATTTTAAAATAGGACTTCAGGCTATATGAAGAAAAAGTTTTTTTTATGTGGTATGAATTTTAAATTTGACAGTCAGGTATAAGGACCATTCCAGATAACCAAATAAGTCCTAAAATTTGAAATTTTTAAGTAAAAGTTGGATAAACGGGTGAAAGGAAGAGGGGGAGTAACAATTCTAAAACTAATAGAAACAACTACTTCTATGCGTGGTATAGAACTGAAATTGGTTATGCAACTATAAGAATCACTCCAAATAACCATAAAAGTTTTGAAAATTAAAATTAGGACTCAATGTGGAAAAAAAAGAGATGAGGGAATAGGAAATAACGGGGGCAGGGGAACACTTTTAGATAAGTTAGAACATTTAAATTTTCCAGGATTGTAGAGGTATCTCTTAAAATAACTAATTCAGTCCTAAGTATTTAGTATTACTAAGTGAGGGCTGGTAAAATGGGAGTTTAGATATTTAAACATCTAAAATAATAAATTACTTCTCAGAGTGGTAGAAGAGTGAAATATATATCAATCAGATATAAGGTAGACCCTAAACAGCCTTAAGGTTCTATACATTTTTAAATTTCAAAATGAAGGGCCACAAAATGGGAAGAGGAGGTCTAATGTTCTTTAAGACAGTCTATTATTTTAGTTATTCTCTTTGATGAAAGCTGGTATTCTTTTATTCCAACATAAGTTTGTAACAATATCTATTACTTCGTTACAATCTTGCTATAGTGCTTAAGCAAAGAAGTCATTGTCAATGATGGTTTGGGCATTCAGTTTGTGGGCTAGGTAATATTTTGTTTAAATATTTAATTTAATTTAATTTATTGAATGCCACAGCTAGCTCAGGTTTATGGAGGAAGGAACTATTAAAGAAAAGTTGGCTGTTGTATTATGAACGTCCTAATTTGAGATATTTTTATACAGCTTTCTCGTGTATTGAACGTGTCAAACTGCTAGTCTCTTAAATTATATAGATAGCTGTGAAGCTTTATTATAGTATATTTGATAAAACCTTTGAGTAATATTTTTAAAAACGTCAGCGAAAAAATATTATATTCCCCTTCCCCCTCAACATATACGTATCTCTTACCCTACTTTATCATAATGTACACCAGTGACGTAATCAGCTATACTGGCGAAACGAATTTTATGGTAGACATACCCTAGAGACCAGTGTTCAATCCTGACCGGAAATACTAGGGGACATTTTTTCCATAATTAGCGATTCTTTTTCGCTCTAAATGTGAAATCTTATGCATATTCTTGAAAAAATATCTTATTCACACTATTATCACAGGTCAGGGGATTATATAACGGAGATCCAGTGCTGGTACTAGAGCAACTAATAATAAACTGGCAGAAATAACCCGTAAGCCAATCAGGAAATCCCACGACCCCTTCACACATGTGTATCAAGGTGTAAGTGAGTTTTATGAAGAGAGACCACACCCCAACGTGTGCAGTGAAAGTTGGGCGAGAGCGCGCACAAAAATCACGATCGCGCCGATATCTCGTTTCCAAAGTGGAATCAGGGTTATTAGCTACATCGCATTCTCACGGTAGGGACTGTGGTTATCTCGCGGGCAGCATCTTTCTACATTTGGACCCCCAAAGAATTAGGCCACGTACCGATGAGGAACAGCGCACGCGATGACGGTGAAAACGTCTTGGCCCACGTCCGCGATTTGAAATGGTTTGGTTTTTCCAGTTAAGGTGGTCGTGCCAATATGGTGTCTTGGTTCAAAACCGGTTTTGTTTACATACACTTTATATTAGGCTTATCACATCATTAGCATCTGGGATTTCCTGACTACAATGGGCTATTTAATCTTCATTTGAGATTGGCGTTTAAACATCAACCCTCTTTAATACCTTCACAAGAAGATAATCAGTAACACTCTTTTCACTAATCCAAGTGTCTACAAAAATACAATCCGATTATGTTAGGAATAGTCGTTTTTAACGTTTACAAAAGTTAGTAAAACGCTTTTAATGTAAGCATAAGTAAAGTCTTGTGAACTTAAACCATCACTTTTGATAGATTATATCAACACCTATGGATTAATACTAGTATTAAAATATATGTCCAGCCTAATACTGTTATACTAACCAATAATTTGACTAATATTTATTTATTTGAGGTATTTACCGTGCACTTTCTGAACTGACCGATTATATCAGCATATTAGAATGTCTATTAGTGATAGCGAAAGAGCCTACACATTTTGCCGGAGAGGTATCCCGCATACCTTCCAAAGAAATTTTTAAATGACTTAACTTCCCTTCCGAAGGCAGTTGTGCTACAAATTTTCAGAGCTTGGTAAAAATCTGTTTAACCTTAGCTGGGTTTGGACCCGTGAGAATCGGGTTCCGAGGAGAGCACTTTACCTCTAAGACCAACGCGAACTGACTTAATTCAATAAATATTATTTTCCCCCTGACTTTGACGGAGACATCAGCGGCCACCCGTCAGAATCTTACAAATATGTCATATTATAGAAAAAGGTAATTTCATAGTGCCTTGTTGTGAAAGTTGTGATGTAAGTTGCAATCGCTTGAAAATAAAAAGGTTACAGGGGGAGTATGGGGAAAAACACATTATACACATTTTACAGGACAACACCTAAAACCTCAATAAAACCCCAGCAATTTTTTAAAAATTAATTTAAATATTACAGAATCCTCTTTTAACCACAATCTCAAGTGAATTATAAAAGTCTCATGATTGTCTTACAGATGGCAGCACTAGCTCAATTTGAGTTAAAATTGGACCACCCCCTCCTACACCGTCCCATTCTATTCTCCAGTAACCTTTGTTTACTTTAATCTTAATACTTTTCCCCTAGTTAAGCACTATTAAAAACAACAACTAAGAACTAATTAATAGCAATGCCATGGTTGGTCCATCATTATGAAAAACCCCGCCCCCATACACATGGGAAAATTGACATTTTAATGGTTGTGATAGAGTTTGTTCCGAATTGTTCCGCAAAAAGTTTCGTTTGCTATGTATTTGTTCTTGCACAAATAGGACGTGAATTTGACACTTTCTTTACTCATGAGGGGCCAACTTCATGAACCCTCCCCCCCCTCGGCCCACCTTTAAAAATTCATAGTGTTTTTATTGCAATTGTTCGTTTCTCGCTTGTTCCAGATTGTTAGACACACATTTTTGTTTTTCCATTTTAAAAGCCCACACATTTGAAAAGCCCACAAATAGTATGTTTACATTGGGGGAAGAGGGGCCAACTTCATGGTAGCCCATTCTGGTTTGAATAATATCGAGACACTTATGTTAAATTAAAATATTTTTAAATGCTATCTATAATTTATAATGCATAGATACTCAAACCTATTATTTTTAATCAAATAGTTTTAGGAATGATAAGATAATGTTGAAACTTAGCTATGTATCCTATTTGTTTGTCATGTTTGTAAAATCTACATAACCGATTAGACGCTGAAATTAAACGGTGAAAAGTTGCGATGGGATGGGAATTTTTGTAAATCAATATTATATTTACCAGAATTCAAGAGTTTAGCTGTTAAAAGACTTTATTGTATAGCTATTTTTATTTTCCATTTGTAAAGTTATGTGTGATCTTTAGTCATATGCATTAATTTCGATTTTTTGTTTAAATTCTTAGTTTTCTTTTTGCAAATTTGTAGCAATTATTTAGAATTTTCAGGCTATTCTATAGATATTTTTAATCACTTTTTTGGAAATTTATCCTGGGTCCTGTCAGTAAACTTTGATTTGAAAAAATAATTTTTATTATTGAGGAGTTTCTTAGTCTTCTTCGTAAGTGTCAGAGTTGGAATAACTGATATTTCCTTCCAACCATAAGTGTCAGAGTTGGAATAACTGATATTTCCTTCCAACCATAAGTGTCAGAGTTGGAATAACTGATATTTCCTTCCATCCATAAGTGTCAGAGTTGGAATAACTGATATTTCCTTCCAATCATATCTCTTTGTGGTAAAGGTACTATTTACTACATCATAACAGTAATAGTAACAAACAAAAGGAGGGTGGGATGTCAATACTTTAGGATAACCCAGTTATGAGCTCTCTTGAGGGGGGTGGGGGAAGAGGGAGGTAAGATCTTGGGTATCTTTCGGCAATTTCACCAGCCCAATTAGACGAAACCAATATTTTGGAGCTTAGGAGAAAGTGAGGACTAAAAAAATACTTTTCTTTACTATGAGTTTTATGGCATGCAATAAGTTGTAGACCAAGATCTCCCAAGTTTTTGTATTTCTGACTTGCTTCGCCTTTTTATTGCTTTTTTTGGTGCATAGTGAGCGAATCAAAGACCATATTTTTCATACTTTGACACAGAGGGTGGGACTTTTTTACTTGACACCCTGTGTGACCATACAGGTCGTAGCCACAAAAGGCCATCATCACTAGTGACACTAGTTTATTTAGCGTTTATACGAGATCTAAGAACCAACAAACTAATATATAATGCACAATAATCTGGAACAAACTAATAAAGCTATAAAATTAAAAATACAATTTATTTTATATTTTATCTAGTTGAGGTGAGAAAATGGAGCTTACCATAGTGATAAAAATATATTAATTATAAAACTATCAACATGAAATAAACACATTTTTTAAATAAATTCAGAACAAAATAAAAATAAACATGTAAGGAACTCAAATAAACTAACAACAAACTTTAAACAAAAAATGTTTCAGTTTTGAAAGAATGTGAGAGAGTTTCTACTAGAAAAAATTATCGAGGCTTTACAAAAGGAATAAATGGAAATCTTTACATAAAGAAATCTAAAATTAACCAAGAACGAATTATTGATTTCAAAGATAAAATATTGATTTTTAAAAGTTGTATGTGTTCATGTGGAGAACATGGTTGCCATAAAGGCATCAATCCACGTTCCTAATGTGAATAAATCTTGTATTGTCCTGCCAAAACGAAATGTGAGTAGTTTTTTTAAAGAACCATCCCGAACATACGAAGAACAAACGATTGCAATCATAAAAATATAGATTTTAAAAGATGGGGGAGGGGGGTCAACTTCATGGACGTCCAATGTAAACATACAATTTATGAGCGTATAAAAACATATCAAACTATTTTTTCCGGAACAATTCGAAACAAACGAAGAACAAATTATTGCAAATCACACAATATTTTTTAAAAATGTTTTTAAGGGGAAAGGACGGTGAGACAGCTTCATGGAGGTCCAAGGTATAAACATATCGTTTGTGTTTGGGTTATTTTAACATGAAATAAAAAACACTTCAGAGAACTTCTAGAACAGTTTATCATTTAAAATTTTTACTAGCTTTCAGCAATTGGGGGATGCGCCTTCCAACTCTCCCCCCCCCCNCCCGCTTTCTCTCTCACCCACATGCTATTTTTTATGAGTCATATATTATAAATGACATTCCTTTATGAATAAAATAATTATTACCATACATTATATATATTTGCAAAAAATAAACAAATAGCTAGAAAGACTGTCGTTACAATAGTAAATAGTGGTTTTTCATTTGAAGTAAGTTCAAAGTGCTCACACACTTGTAAATGCAAACATCAATTACTACTATAATATCATACTTGGGCCTAAAATTACTCTCTAAGTGAGTTTGACCTGATGATACCCTTATAGGTGGGCTGATGATATCCTTATACGTGGGATCAATAGAGACATTCTAAATATTAAAATAAAATAGTTTCCAAAATTTAAGCTATGCTAGACAAAATTCCAGCTTAAACATAAATTCTTGCATTCATACAATTTTCAAGGAGATAAAAAATCTATTTCTTGTCAAACATAATTTAAGAGGCCCCTCAATTAATAGTTTTACAGCTGTGGGAAAGAACGTAAGAAAAATTCTCGGCCTTCTTCTGGATGTTGTATATGTCTTAGAATTCAATAATTCTATTTAAACGTGAAAACTTGCCGTATGCTTAAAATTATCAAATATTTGAATAATATAATCAATTTTATTGTAACCACTTGACTTTTCGTGTTTGCTACTTAAGGTAAAGTACAAATATATATTAATGCTTTAATAATCACCATTTATGAATACACTATATTTACCTTTAATAATCACCATTTATGCATACACTATATTTACCTATTGCCTAGGCCTAACTTATTTGAGGAAAATCGTCCAGATGATTTAAAGTGTATATAATGACAACATTTTAATGTTAATTAAAATGTAGTTAATCAATAAAATGTATCATTCAGATAATTCCATATGAACCAAGATCTGACTGACAGTATAAATGATCTTACCTCTAATTAAAATATAAATACCTATTAAAACATAGATAATTTAATTGAAGATAATAATTGCCGCTTTCGCTAAATTGAAGATCGTGAAACTATTTTTTCCATATGCATATTAATGTATTCACATAAGTTTTGCCAATTTAAGTTATATAAAATAAATGCCTTTTTCTGCATTAATAATGACTAAACTAATTCAAATAGCTAATAAATTAAAACACTATAAATTGCCCAAATTGCTATTTTTTTCATGGAAAAGATTATTTATACAAAGACTGTAAAAAGTATTTTTAAATGTTAAGTATTTATTTCATCATTCTTGATATGCAATGGGTTGAAACCTTGGGCGATCGCTTACAGCCATTTATTGTTTACTAGATTGTATATTCTGTGTTACTGATTCTGGAAACCCCTAACATAAAAAATAAACATTAAGCCTATCTGCTTATATAATATATTATGTTCATTTTCGGTTTCAAAGCTTGACGTTTTCCAGGTTGTGATGGAAGTAACCATTGTTTATTATTTAAATAATTACATATATTATACTGTGTATATATATATATATATATAGTTTCTTTACAGTTCACAAATATCACAAATAAAACACAAATCTATAAATTATTTACAACATGTTTCAATAATGAAATAATCCCGGAAGTGATATAAAGATCAATATCCCTAAAACATGAGGCTAATTATTTCAAGAGATAGCTTGTGAATGATCGTTCAAACAGAAATCTCCCATGGACTGCAGATTACTTGGGTTTCTGTGATAATACAGCTGGAGTAACCACTGTTTTTTGCGCGAACTGTGGAGGCTATCACCCGTTCTTGTCAACAAAGCTACACTGCCCTACAAAGTTTTGATCCCGTTAGCTAACTTGGAATTTCAGTGGATATTTTTATGGCATACGTAAATCAGGTTATTCAGTAAAACATTGCATATTTAAATCTGAATTAATTTTTTGTCTTAAGTATACACATCTATAAATCGTATGAATACTAATATTTAATATTTATAGATGAATTAGTATTAATAAACAATTGTTGAATTGTATTGATTTTAAGGGAGCTTTAAGTGTATGCATATAGAGTATGCTTCTACCTACGTTAAATCCCAGCTTTATCAAATAGGTATAGTATTAAAGATACTAAATTTCAATTTTCAAATTTTTTATTTCAAAATGTGTGGCCTAAAACTAGCTTCGGAAAACGTAAAAATTGAAGTTTCTTACCCTCATAGCTCTTTAATAAAAATATATAAAAATAAATTAATGGCATGTAACATTTCATAGAAGAAAACTATTTTGAATGGTGAAAAAAAAAAATGAACATATGGCTTTAAACCAGTCTATTATTGACATTTAGAAATAGCTTGTGATTTTATTGACATTTAGAAATCACTTGTGATTATATCTAATTCTATAGACTCCAAGAAATTGTGTTGAGGTGAGTGTGTAGGGAGCACAAACTTAGTGCAATATTTTTGTAGTTTTTATAGCAAAACTTTTTTCTGGTCAAAATAAATCAAACAATTTTCCAGTAGAAACGTAAAATTTAATTTTTTTCCCATAGTGACCTCAATAGTTCTCGAATTTTTTTCAAGGATGTTCTGAAATTTAATAACAGTTTTTAATATTAATTTAAAATAAATTAATATTACAAATTCTCAACGACTGTTGATATCAGATGTTCTGAAATTTAATAACAGTTTTTAATATTAATTTAAAATAAATTAATATTACAAATTCTCAACTACTGTTGATATCATCATGGAAAGAAAATTAAACTCTTTTATGTTTCTACTGGAGCAATCAATATGTGATTTATTTTGGATACAAAATGTTTTTCATAAAAATTACAATAGCAGCTTTTTATACGCGTCCTCTAAACTCCCATTTTAACTTTATAGATTAGGCTTACTTTTTTTTTTCTTTGTAGCAATATTTTAATCATACGAGGACTTTAACACTGCAAGGATTTTAAGGCAATGGAGGAACCATGAATACATTATTTATCACGTTAATAGTTTAATTATATATATAGTTAATAGTTTAATTTTTTATATATATAATAGACTTATATACAAATATGGCTTAAAATATTTTTGGTAAAGAAATGACACCAATTTAATCCTTGGGAACACCTGCAAACTAAAATATTCCTGATGATTCCAAGCACGAAAAATTACCCAATATCCCACGGAGCTTTGCATATACTTGACTTTGAAAGTTTACAGCTAACCGCGTTCACATGACCTTTTGTGTTCCTTACGGTTGTCCATGCGAGTCCTATCAGTCGAAACAATCAATAGTAATGTTCACTCACTACGTTCGACGGATGACACAGACACGCCTCTGTTGTACTTTTACCCAGGGGGGCCCCACGCACGAGTCATGTGCATCTAGCACAAATGTGCATTTCATTACAGTTTTTTTATGAAGGGGGGAGGCTTGGAGGTGGTTGAGCGGGGAAAGTGGGGGAGTGAGGAAGTATTCCTTAAGGGAGCTCTGCAATATAAACCAAATACATACAATTTAACTCGCTGAAGGGAAGAGGGCGTTTTGAAGTAGTCTTTACGTGAATCAATTTAGCACTCACTATCTCCCCCATACATCCGAAGTATATTTCTTGAGAATATGAACAACCCCAATTCAGACCTATTTATAATTTACTACACACTTGAAAAATATAAATCAAAATGGATGCTTGTAAACGAGATACAAATATATATATATATATATGTAATTCACCCAACTATCGCACCTTCCCACCCCACGAAAAACACTTGACTTAGGGAAGTAATACAGCTCGAATTATACGTCGCAACGTGATGCAATTTTTCTTATTATATTAAAAAAATAGTGTTAGTGAGACTAATGAAACAGTTTTACCAGCTTACCATATTTGATAAAGTAGACAAATAAAATTTAAAAATAATTAATATGAAACTAATAAATTGTTAAATTGATGCAAATTTTACTTTTGTCAAATGAATAATGCAGAACACTGCACTTAAACACGTTTTCTTTATCTTGTTTTATTTTATTGTATTCGATTTCTCAGTTGATCGGCTGTAATATGGATTCCTGATGAGCTTCACGTTTACATTTAAGTTTATTAAAAATTAAA
The DNA here is from genome assembly GCA_902141385.1 of Timema californicum. Taxonomy (NCBI): domain Eukaryota; kingdom Metazoa; phylum Arthropoda; class Insecta; order Phasmatodea; family Timematidae; genus Timema; species Timema californicum. The sequence continues at coordinate 80,943 of CABFOW010001936.1, forward strand.
TTTGAAACAGATTCTAAAACCCTACAACGCCCATTAAGTACAATATTATACTGTTTATCAAATAATATTGAAATATTTTATTCCGTTATATAAAGAAAGGCGATATTAGTGAGACCAAATATGTTATAAAAAAACTTGATTATGGTATTATATTTCAAATGAAACCTTTTATTTGCATTTTATATAATTTTAAGTATATACAACACTATTTAAATAACTTTATGTAGCTATGGTCTCGCAGGTCATATGGTTTGACAAATGGATACAAGAGAGTGAATATGGTAACATTTGTTAGCCGTTAGCTACCACTACCCCTACGCTGGATAGCCTATGGCCAGAGCCCTGCTTTTATGGTGAATAAAAAAGCCCAATTTCGTTTTTAAGTTTCCCAAAAGCGGTGAATAAGCGGTGAGTTACAAAAATTCTATTTTTGCGGCGAAATTATCGAATTAAGACAAAAGCGTTAAAAAAGTGTTTTTTACCAAACTTTCGTGATTAAGTTGACTTTGTTGGGTTAGAACTAGACTTCCAGGACAATGTTTGAAACAGGTAAACTAAACATGTTGAAGTGAAAACAAAAAATTACATTTTGTTTGGACAAAACGGTAAAAAACACTAGTCCGCAAAAAAATGTGCTGTCAACTTATTAAAAAAGTAAGATTTAGCGGCAGCTGGTCCGGGAAAAGTATGTACAAGTCACAAAGACAAAATATTACACAAAAATCATCTTGTTACTTCACAAAAATTGTGACTATATTTTTAAATCTCAATTTAGGCTAGAAAAATACAAAATAACTACTCAACATCACCAAACTGCAACATGCAGCTGGTAACAATGTTATCCACTTTCATTGTGGTTCTGCGGTCTGTTACTACTAAACTATACCTAGAAAAATATCGTTCTGAATCTGCATTTGAAATCGGCAGCCACAACGCTTGCAAACACTTTGTTGCGAAGTCACTGAACATACTGTCTGTCTTCAGCCCTAGCAGCACATTCTCAATTTTTAAACTTTCGATGCCATCACTCTCTTCCATCAAAACTTTCAATTTTTATTTTTCAATATCCCAAAATATTAGCGCGAATGCAGAAAATCGCGATTATCGCGGACATCATTTAAAATCGCGAATATCGCGCTAAAACGCCGATTTCGCGAATTATCGCAACAATTCTGAGCATATATTTGCAATCAGGATAACCTGAAATGTGAACATCTGAAAGAAAAAATGCCATATCTAACATTCGCGAATTATCGCGAACTCCAAAAACGCAGGGCTCTGCCTATGGCTTATCAAACGGTCGCGATGGCCTCACAAGACAAAAATTGGGGTAAAACCCTGTCAAAGGTTAGAAACCACTGACTTGTCCAACCGGTGTGTCGCGAAGGATCAGCAGGTGTGCTGTGGATGTTTAAGAAAACTATTTTTTTTAAATAGAAAAAATAAATGGAATCAAAATGAGAAATGTTAAATCCATGAGCGACATATTTTTTTATTTTCTCGCTATCTTACAGGTAGAGAAAGTGTTGTGATCGTCAAAAAAGTCGAACTCGAGGTTTTGATGAATCTCGAAGTTTCATGATCCCCCAAATCCGAAAAAGTAGTTTTTTAATTTCCGTCTGTCTGTACCTCAAACTAGAGACTATACTATTTTACCAATCGGGCTAAAACTTTGTATCTAGAGTTTTCATAGGTTTTCCCCGAGGTTATTTTTTGGAATTGAATATCCAACCATAAAACTAATGGTAGTTTACTGAAGGGCAAACAGAGAAAAAGTCAATCTTCACAAAATCGTCTAGAAAGATTTTGATTACATTTCATCTCAAAACATTTATAAATATTTCAAACAAAAATACTACTCTCAATATTTATTCAAAACATATTCATATAAAACCAATAACCTTAAAGCTATACGCAAGTTTAATTTTTTTTAAACTTTTCGAACATTAAAGGTAAAGTATTGTGACCATAGAAAAACACCTGAAATGTTGTTGAATGTCAACGTATCATGACCCTCCGAACCCTATAAATGGATCTTTGCAGTGCCATCTGTCTGTCTGTTTAGACTTAAAATTAAGAGTAGTTTAATAAGGGGCGAAAAGAGAAAAAATAGATTTTTATCAAAATCAACTCTAATTAATTAGATTAAAATTCGTATCCAGGCGTTGATTAAGATTATATATAAACTGGATTTTTTTGTCATGAAAATGAATTTAAGGGTACTTAACAGAAGCGAAAATGTACGTATCTTCACAACTATTTGATATACAAAATAACTTATCATTACAAAATGAGTACCATTAAAAATTAAAAAACTTTATATGAAATATATATTTATAAAACCAACAGTTTCTCAGATATTTGCATATATATTAACACAATTTTGTGAGCTTTTTTGTAAAGAAATACTAAAGTTTTAACGCAATAGTTCTCCAATGCCATAGAGTAATTAAATATGTCTCTCAAAATGTGTGTACTATTTTTTCTTAAACCTCTTAGGAGAAATGTTTCTACAGCAATGATCTATCTGCATCATTCTAGACTCAATAGTCAATATTTACATTTTTTATTGGTCTAAATTTAAAAATGAGGGATTTAATAGCAATGTGATGACCTGAAGATGTCGAAAATGTTAACTGGAAGTAGAAAATTTAATACGAAGTGTTGACACTTGGGGACCCGATATTGATTTTTTTATTGGTCCAAACATACAAAAAAGGACATTAATGCTTTTAAAAAAATGTATAAAATTTAAAACTGGGACTCAAAAAAGTTTCACATAATTTTAGTGCAATTTATGCTTGGGTTTGCTAGTGTAATATTATTTAGTTTTACATATATTACGAGTTTTGAGTAAATATCACCACTTTTAAACAATAGAGCGAGAAAGTCCTTGCAGAGTTCCGTACCATTTATATTTAAATACATATTTATAAGAATTTTAGCCATTGAACTCTTAAACTCAATCTTAATGGTCGTTATTTTTAATGATAGAACCTCTCCTTAAAAAAATAATTGACAAAATACCTTGACAATTTTAGCACCTTGGTCATTGTGCCATGAATTAAAATGGTTAAAAAATCTCTGCTCTAATGCATGGAGGAGTATGAGAAAACTACAGGGATAAATAAGGTGTAAAAACAATCCCTAGTACATCCGACTGAGATTCTAGCCTAGACCACCTTGTCACTGGCAATCCAATATATTGCAAGCCTTAAGGGATTCTCAACCCCCCGGTTCGGACACCTTATTCTTAAAATAAATATCACTTATGTTTTAAGATATTCACTATAACTAGAGAGGTTCTACGACAAAAACCCAATCAAATTCAGTAAAATATTGCTAAGGAATAAGTTATTGTAAATGTCAACGTTGAGCCGATGACTTTCACTAGTATAGTGTCCCCCGCGAGATTACCCTCTACCCTCCTCCCCCGTCCTCCTTACCCACACAAACACACACACACACACCATAACACTATACCCGGCATGAGAGGGGGTGGGTTTGTCTCGAATCTGTGGTTCCAGCCACAACCCTTCTTCTTTGCTGTAACCCCTTTACAAAGTGGGGGAGCTATTGAAGGGGGGAAACCGGCTATCTCCCGTTATTAAGATATATAAACTAGAATATGTAATGTTGCTTCACGAGGTTCTGGTTCGACTGTAGCTCGTGAGTACGTGGTTCAATCCCTACTGTGCTACTAGCACAATTACTATTAGTAGCAAAGTGAACAAGCTCATATATACTTCAATATGCATTTAAAAAGGATAAAAGAAATTTGCACAGATAGAGGCACTGACTTAAAAAGCAATCACTGTCGAGTATCCAAATAACAAATAACCTTTAAATAAAAATACAGTTTTTTAAAAGTGTTTTAAATGAACTTTCGCATCACATAAAGTGAAAATTTTAGCTCTCAAGTTAAGCTTTCTTTTAACAAACTATTGTAATATAAATATCTAATGGGAACAATAACATAGTCCTATATATAATAATAATTATATATATTTCTATTTTCTCTGAGTCCAAAGCGCAGGCTATATCAGCACTCAACTTACAAACTATCTAAACGTTAGGTATTACACTATAGTCTAATCACCATAAGAATTATTTTTGGAACATATAAAAAATAAACGTAGGAGTAGGCCTATAATCACTAAGTTTATTTCACGGCTGTTGAAGTTGATACCATCATTTTGTCAAAATTTATGGCTTCAGAGCGCACATGGTTTGATGTATGAGCACATGAAATACCATTCATCATCTTTGTTTTAATCGTCTGATTCGTTTATTTTTGTGCCAATTCGTTTATAACAATAAATAAATATCTAGAAATATCTCACTAAGTGTAATAATGCCATAGGGACGAACTAATGTGTTATAGTACTTAATTTATTTTCCACTAGAGATCTAACCCGGCCCATAATCGACCCCACTTAGCTTAATTCTCAATCTAGGAAATGTTTTTATTTTCCATACAAGCTTGATGACTACTACCAGAACGGATTATTTGCATATTTACATTAATGAGATAGATATGTTAAAGGTAGAATCTTGAGTGGAGAAAGAGTGGTAAGCCATTTAGG